>JARBER010155968.1:0-10729 GCA_030265075.1 Balanus glandula
AACTCCCCACGGCTGCGCTCTCTCGTCAACTCCCCACGGCTGCGCTCCCTCGTCAACTCACCACGGCTGCGCTCCCTCGTCAACTCTCGGCGACTGATGGTCAGACGTTGTGTCGATCGTGTCGTAATGTCTCCCCAGACGAGCCCAGTCGTGTCTGTAATGTCTCCCCAGACGAGCCGCAGTCAGACCAGCCGGCGCCCAGTCGGTCCACTGGAGGGCCTCTGACGTCAGCGGACTGACTGACGACTGGCGCTGTCTGAGACTGCCCCCTCTGACGCCAGAGGACTGGCCGACTGTCTGAGACTGTTATTTGCATTATATAATATTTACTTTTCCTCATTAACGCTCGCAGATCTTCTTATCCACTGACGCTGCCCTGATGCCGATGTTGTTGATGAATATCCAATTCATCGAGACACGCCTTGTAGATAATTTGTCTTTGTTGGTCAATCTCAACCAGATCGTGTTAATTTATGCTTAGTTTGCCTTTTCGAACCGGTTGCGTTCCTACGTTGTAGTCTCTTTGCGACACCTTCTGGTGCTCTGTTTTAGCTTCCTCTGTGACCCAGTTGGAGCCGGCCTCAGGTAGGGGCGACTGGAGCCGGGCACACTCGCCACGGAACTCCGTAACCACCACGGAACTCCGTAACCACAGGCGCGGCTCCTCAGCGCTCGGCAGCACCCCGTGCGGCCGGCCGGCGTCCCTCGGGCCGGCCATTCACGCCCTATTTACTGCCGGCGGCCGCCGCGTGGGCCGTGCGTGAACGCACTCCGGGTCGGCCTGCCCAGGAGCGGGGACTACAGAGGAGGGAGAGGGAGGGAGGCTGGCCATTGTACCAGCTTCTGGGACCGGGACTGTCGGCCGACTAGTTCTCACTCCCGCCTGGGAGCCTGCGACGGAGGCGGGACGATATTCCCGTCAGTGACGAGGGACCCATTCCGGCTCCGAGTCGGGTGAGATGGCCCGGATGTGACGGTTTTATTGATACCAGCCTTCGCTCCGCTGTAATTTTACTGGGCCCAGACCAGCTCTAAGATGATTTTACCGAACCAATATCTGTCTGTCGCTCTGCTACCCGGCAGGCGTGCTGCTATAATGCTGCTGCTGCTGCTAATGCTGCCGTGGGTATCCGACCGTCCTCTGTCTGCGCAGGGTGGAGTTGGGTCTGCAGTGGACCCTCAGTGGGTGCCGCGCCACAGACCCCGGCAGCCGGGGTCTGGGTCTGCAGTGGACCCTCAGTGGGTGCCGCGCCACAGACCCCGGCAGCCGCCCCACACACCCCGGCAGCCGGGGTCTGGGTCTGCAGTGGACCCTCAGTGGGTGCCGCGCCACAGACCCCGGCAGCCGGGACCTGGGTCTGCAGTGCACCCTCAGTGGGCGCCGCACACACCCTGGCAGTCGGGACCTGGGTCTGCAGTGGACCCCTCAGTGGGCGCCGCACACACCCCGGTAGCCGGGACCTGGGTCTGCAGTGCACCCCTCAGTGGGCGCCGTCACACACACCGGGTGGTCGGCGCCCTCTGTGGTGCTCAGCCGCCCCCCGCCGGCGGTGATCGCCTCCTGAGAGACGTCTGCGGCGCGTCGCGTCTCGTCGGCGGCGCGTCGTGACAGCGGTCCGAGCAGGGCACTATATTACGGATCCGAGTGTCGTCAGGGTGTCGACCCGCTGGCTGAAGGGACGGACCAGGGCAGGACGGACCGAGGAGGGTACTGGAGGAGCTGATCCGGCTTTGGAGGCGCCGACAGCCGGGGCCGTCCAAGGCTGAGGGCAAAGGCTGATGTTTTGACGGGATGAGACCCGATACTCCTGAGAGTGACGATAAGCCAAATGGGAAAGGGGACGAAGGTCAAGATAGAACGAGAGAAGGGGACGAGAGTCGGAGTTAGAAGCTAACGAAAGAGCAAAGGATAAAGTTATGTATATAACAAGTATCGGCTTGGTACTATCGAAAGTAATGCCGTATTGGCTTGCATTATTTAGGACCATTGAGGCATCCATTCCTTATAAGCATGATAATGGGTATGCACTATGCAGTATGCACTAATCCACTATGCATGCAGTAAGCATTAACATGCATTAACAAATGGGTAGGCACTTTCGATGTCAGTATATTAATGCAACATTTATAAATCGCTGTGACATTTAGCCGACCCGGAACCACGAGGGTCCGCTTTTCTAAATGGCCGCCTGTGTACAGCCGAGCACGAGTTACTCACGTTTGACCTAAGGCTTAGGGTCGCTGCTAAGTGTTCGGATGTTTCAGCAGCTAAATGCACCCCACCGTGCATCCGGTGCCGCATTGCAACACAGACATCGACGCTGCCTGCCACCCCGCCACTGTACATCTCAGTCTGCTGTGTGATACTGCAGACTGCAGAGCCTCCCTCCTGCAGAGCGGAGGCATCGTGCGACTCTCCTCTGTTCACGGCGAGACGGTGAGAAGGCAGCTGCCGCCTCAGTCCGACTCTCCTCTGTTCACGGCGAGACGGTGAGAAGGCAGCTGCCGCCACAGTCCGACTCTCCTCTGTTCACGGCGAGACGGTGAGAAGGCAGCTGCCGCCTCGGTCCGACCGACCACCGTCCACGACACGAGAACAGCTGTGTTGAACGGACCACGTGGCGACGCCAAACACCAATTTATCGGCTTTCGTTCGACCCTTTCTATCAGCTGTCGCGCCTCAAAGGCGTCTCGCGGAGAGGACCATTGATGGCGGAGAGTGTCGATGTGGCGCCAGCTCTCCGGCGATGGAGGAGGCCGCAGACGCCCGCCGTGGACAGACGCCGCCTGTAAAGCCGCCGGGATAGAGATCGGCGCAGACGCCGCGAGATGAACGGTGCACGAAAGACGCCGGGAAAGACGGCTGGGGGCGGCGACCCACCGCTCGCCCCTCTGCCGAAATAAACCCAGTAACGGGCGCGGAAGTAGCATGCGTCGCAGTGTGTCGCGACCTCGGGGACCGGATCTCCAAATTGGATCAGCAGTACCATGACAGGCTTAGTTTCAGGTCTGTTTACCAATGCAACCGAACATGGCCCCGAGCAGGCCGCTAAGATCACCGCTGGACGGCCGGCGGCCGCGACACGACCCAGACCTGGGCCGCATGACTTGATCTGTTTCTAGCTAACGCCCATTAATAATACGACATTTAATCAACGTAAGCTTAACTTACATCATGCGTAATCATATCACAGATAAATGCATACACCATACACGTGTAGGTGGGAGTAAGTGGCGGTGAGATCATGGCACACTTCTCAATATGATTTGTTGCCTAACCAGTATCGGTCCGTATCTTGTAGCTGTCTAGTCCTGTCGCTTCAGTAGCCTAATGCAATTCCAGCTTTCTAATGCGTCCCACAGAAAGGCGTATGTTCGGTTCCCCAACGTAAACAAATGTATGCGGGCTGCTGCGGTGCCTCGGCTGGGTTTTAAACACGTGTACCCCATACGGAGTACCGCGCAGTGTGTTCTGCCAGCTCACTGAATGAATAAACAAGTGAGCCTGAGCTACGATGAGGTGTTATCCGGCATCAGTAAAGGTCTCCAGGCGCGATGATGCAGTATGATGTGAACAGCGTTATGCTAAACAATTTCACTGCGTCTGTGCATTGCATGCAGTCCATTGCCGGGAGCGGAGGGCCAAGAGATGAAACTCGATGCGTTTTAGCATAGCTTTACCGGAGAGGCTATATGAAAATTAAGTTTCATCGCGTGACAAAGTTGCATGCATAATGTTGGAAAGTGGCGATACCTACCCTTTATCACCAATCAAGCAAGGACCATTCTTCTCATGTCGCTAAAATTTCACCGAAAATGATACGAAAGCTCGATCTATTCCACGTAAAATATGAAGCAGCTTTAGCCCAATGAGCGATCGCGTGTTTCTCTCAAGGTATTGATCTACAATAGCCACACCCCGTCTGCTGATGGCTTACCGGGTGGCGGGCCTGAATCCCTTCTCAGGATGTGGGGTAGCCGCGACTGACGTCTTGTTTTTGTCTGCGGGCGGCTGAATAATCACATCCTAATTAGCCGTTTCCGTCCAGCATCCGGCGAGCGGCGCCCTTATCACTGCCGACGGCGTGGGTGTTCAGGTGGGAACGGCCCGACTTCACCCCGCCGCCCATACATAGTTTACATACGTACAATGGAGAGAAACCAGCCGCCTTTTGACGCCCGGTCAGCGAGAGATCTAATTCAGGAAAGCGAGGCGGTTTTCGTAGGCCGGCCAGAAACCAACAATCACCATGGCATTGAGCTCTATGGGCGGGAATCGGTCAGGTCTGAGCCCCCCACTGGCTGGGAGGCGGCGCTATCTCACTGCCTGGGAGACAGACAGGTGCCGTTTCGGGCCAGCTGAAGGGTATCTCACTGTCTCATGTATGCCAAGTTGTATGATAAGCCGCTATCTGCTACGCGGCCATGTCGGACCCAGGCCTCGCGGGTTCATTACGGCGATGAATTTGTGTGGTTTATCTGTCAGCAGCACGATATGCGGGGACAGAAAAAAATAATTATTGGTTAATTATTTACCACTGCTTACGGTCATCAATCCCCGGGAGCACTGTAAATAAGAGAGAAGGCAGATTTATTACATGCGAGGGGTTGATGCATTCCGTTAAAGGGACTGTCCCACCTTTCTGAAAGCTGTCAAATGTATGTCGCAATATGAAGCAATTGCTGCTGAACACGAGTGACATTTTATTTAGCCAACAACACTCAATTTGATAAAATGCTTAATTCTAATATTAGAAGTGAAGACTAAAGGAATTTCGTGTAACAAAAACTTCAGCTATCAAATATTATTTAATTTGTATTATTTGATTTGACAGTAGCTTGTTTTAGAAGACAAATCTGGAGCCTAAAAGACAAGTAGGTACAAGTTGTTGCCTTGAACTTCACCACCCAGCCGCCTATCAAGTTAAAACAAAGCACGTCATTATTTTCAAGGTTTACCTTAAACAAATGGACTATCTTACCTATCTTATGTTAAGGTGGTACAGTCCCTTTAAGTTGACTGGAGGCAGGTCAGGGTCTATGGACCCACATGGTGTTTGTCTTCAATAGTCTGCAATTCAGCCCCGGTGTCATCTTAAAGTCATTTCAAATGAGATGCCATTTTAGCATCGGCCGTTTTGCTAATTTAAGATTATGGACCATGACTACAAAAGCTATGTCGAAATTGCGCATTAGAATAGATAGAACGTTTTGACAGCCGAATAATTCGCCATCCTGAAAAGTGTGCATCCAGTGGGCGTCGTTAAGTATTTTATGCGTCCGTCCATCATGCCAGTCTCAAAACGATGCCAGGGTCTGGAGCAGGCGGGTGCCGGGAGCATTTATAGCGACATAACATAGAGTGACACGCTGCATCCTGTACCCTCTGAGACAGCTGGGCTCAGGCTCTGCAGCGAACTGCGCCTGCACTGTGAGCTAATCACTAGTCCGGCGATGCAGCGGCGCCTGCAAGACGCAGTGGTCGTCACTCCGCGAACGTGACTGGAAACAAAGCAGCTCGTGCCGCCGGTCACCGACACGGGGATGACAGGAAACACAGCGTACTGTCACCTGCACCGGCACAAAGTACCTATAGCACATGCGCAGTTGTATGTGGAGTATAGGAGGGGACAGTCAGCTCGTGTCATGCGCCGACATTGTCTCGGCTGGGTGCGATGCGCCGACATTGTCTCGGCTGGGTGCGATGTGCCGACATTGTCTCGGCTGGGTGCGATGCGCCGACATTGTCTCGGCTGGGTGCGATGCGCCGACATTGTCTCGGGTGGGTGCAGCGCCGACATTGTCTCGGCTGGGTGCGATTTGCGGACAGTGCACGGCGACATCTCCCGAGTGCAGTGGGGTATTCTTTGCCTTGGTACGGCAAACGGTGTGGCCAATAGCATATGCTAGAAATGATGAGCTGCCCACTTCCCAGTACTAACGCATCACACCATGTTATTCGAAGTCACGCAAGGAGGGGAGGAAGATCGTCTTAGAGCAGCGAGACATTCATTTTTATACAGACGGCCACTTTTCACAACCCTAAGAGAGTGTGACCGGAGCCAAAACGCGTGAGACACATGCAGCAACGAACCGCTATCAGGACCGTCCATATTCTGCGTCACGATCGGGTTTATCTTATCAGGCCAGGCCGCATGTGACAATCCAGTGCCGAGTTTATCTGTGGAGTGATTTTGCGTTAATCTATCTTGACCGTCATTGACAAAAATGTTATACACACACTGATGTCAGCAATCTGTTCAACTGAACTAAACGGCACGAAGTTCGTCAAACTCTGCAGCCAGTAGAACTTGTGACCTTTGGTAAAACACGTAAGCGTACCTACCTAAATTAAAACGAGAGCAAGTTGTGCTATTGTCAACTTCCAGCGTGCATTCGCTCACAGTTGTGTCCATCTCATCACCACGATATACCTAAGAATAAGACGAAAATGGCTCCCCTTCGCATGCGAGTGTGGACTGATTGAGTCACGCCACGAACGTGCAGAGAGTCTTGATATGATAACACACATGATAAAAATGTCGCCTTCGTAGCGATACAAATAAGACGATAATTCGATTGGCGCTAACAGAGCTAGAATGTTTGTTCAATACAATTATCAGTCTCAGACTCCCAAGATGCTTATTTCTAAACATTAAAGGGACTGTCCCACCTTAACATTATATTTGAGTTGAGATAGCCATTTTGAGTGCTGGGCTTTGAAAATAAGTACCATGACATCAATTAAAACAACCGAAGTCTAATAAAAACGACATTCGAGATTAACTTTGACATCTGTCAAAATAAGCCCCATGTGTATTAGTACCTATTAGGGCTTAGTTACTGATGACGTCGACACTCCTTCACAAATGCTGATAATAGCACGGTTCTTATGATAATAGTCAATTGGTTTTAAAGTAAAACCTTGAAAATCATTGCGTGCATCGTTTCTAGATAGGCGGTGGCGTGTTTAAAGCCAATGCAATAGTTTGTCTTTTATGCGTCAACATTGTCTGAGCTTTGTTACTGGCATAATTTGGCAGCAATGTTATCCAGCATTTCTTGGGCGCCAAACAACCATAGTAGTTGTGGCGCCCTTAAGCCCAAATCATCATCATCATCATCATCATCTGTGTATGACGTCATCAGCCCCAATATTAATACTTGTCTTTTTATGAAATTGGGCTCTGTTAGCGAAACATAAATGCAATATTCGTGTTCAGCAGCATTTACTCCATATTGTGACATGCATTTGACAATTTTGAGAAGGGTGGCACAGACAGTAGCTTTAATTAAGGCATATATACCTTCATTGGTAAAAGACATGTTTTGGCAGGGCAAGCACAGCGGAATACCTATAGGTATTAGGTACATACATACCACTTTTATCACAGCTACTTTCCCAAGTAAGAGCGAATCGGTCATTTATTGGTTAGTGAAACTGAGGGAGTTCATGTGTGGCATAGGACGATTTTGTTTTCTTGTTTCGCGTTGCAAATTTGTATCTATGGGAGACACACCCTTACCCACATGTAGTTTGGCCGTGATGCAGCACCGCCCTTTGCTTCCCACCGGGACTATGCAGAGCGCGGTACAAGATTACTTTACTAATAGCGCGGGACACGTCCGTCGCTGCAGACTCGGCCATATCTGATCACACTCGGCTTATATCTGGTTACACACGGTCCGATAGTTCTCGGAATGCGTTCGATAACCCTGCCCGGAGTGAAGTGGATTGCGAAATATGACGTGGATTGGGTAGTGATTGAAACTTAATAGCTCTAGGCGGATGGACGTAAGCCTTTAACTTTTTCCGGGAAGGTCTCCTTAATGTCTCAAAATAGGTATCCAGTGCCTATTATGACTACAATGTTGTAATTATCCTAATGCACCGGGTTAGCAAACTTGACTTGATTACCTGACAAACGTGTAGTGGGAGGGTAAGAAGCTTGGCCGTGTGCGCATCACTACCCAAACAGGAAGATATTACATCAACATGTGACTGCTTCCCAGCCCAGCACAAAGCTGAGCACCTTTATGCTGGGACTAACAGCACTGTTAGTCGTGCAGGCTGCTCCGGCTGGATGACAGCGGCAGTGGCAGCTCGTTACACCCCGGTACCCCCTGGACCGGTACATCAGGGCCCGGCCGGACCGGTACATCAGGACCCGGCCGGACCGGTACATCAGGACCCGGCCGGACCGGTACATCAGGGCCCGGCCGGACCGGTACATCAGGGCCCGGCCGGGACGCTCTGCCCGCGGGTCCGGCTCGTGTCAGCCGCTAATTACTCGCTGCAGCCGAACGATCTAATACATTCCGCCGTGTCGTCCGGGTTGGCCCGGGTTGTCCTCCGGGGACGACACGTCCCGACGCTCCCCGTCCGCGGCCGCCAGACACCCGCCTGACATCCACCCGCCCGACATCCACCCGACAACACACCCACCCGACATCCACCAGACACCCGCCCGACACCCACCAGACACCCGCCCGACATCCACCAGACACCCACCCGACACCCGCCAGACACCCGCCCGACACCCACCAGACACCCGCCAGACACCCACCAGACACCCGCCAGACACCCGCCAGACACCCGCCTGACAACACACCCGCCCGACACCCGGCCGACAACACCCGCTCGCCGCCCGCAGCGGCCAGACCCCGCCGCCGCCTGCCTAACCTAACCGTCCCGCGCGGCACGAGACCTGTTTACGTCGCTCCGAAGCAGCTTCGTCTCCGGAGCGCGGAGGCGCACCTTATCCGTCGCGCCCCGTGTCGATCCCCATCGGAACTATGCTAATTTATTCAGATCGAGCGCTGTTCATCGGGCGAGCGTATCTGATGGCGGCTGGCCAGCCTGGGGAGCTGTTTGGATGAGGTCTTAGAAAGGTGCGTTATCTTCGCTCCAGGGCGGCTGGAGCCCGAACCCTGCTGGGCGTCTACACAGCAGCGCTGGGTCGTACGTCATCCGAGCGTCTGAGGAGACTGGGCGGGCAGCTGCGGAGGCGGAGGCGGTGGTGGTGGCAGCTGGAGGGCTGAGCTCAGACGTCGCTCCCAGCCCCCCCCCCCCCCCCCCCGGCCGCCCAGAGATACCACTAAGCGATTGCCGCCGTGAGCGGTCGGCATTTAAATTCTAGTCGGACTGGCGCGACCGAGCGGCTCAAAGGAAGGTGGCTGCGGGCTGGTTTGCATCCGAACAGCCTGCGTCCGTCTGTCAGAGTTGAATTCAGGGCAGTGGAAGCTGAACAAATACGACCTCATGTGGAGCGGAACACAATAGCCCTAGCTGCCTTCCCCCGCAACCATGGTTAGCACCGCTAGGAACATTGTCCATCGCTAGGAACATTGCATGTTCCGTTCGTTTTTATACAGTACACTACATTCAGTTTGGTGCTTCTTTCCACTTGGAACAGTTTTGCACCTCCTTGATCTTGTCTTATAGTCGTGTTTCACAAGAAACTTCTCAATGGCTCCTCTGAGACCATCTGCAAGTGTTTCGCCAGCCCCGTCTCGCCTCTCATAACATGTGTCACCTTGCCTGCTTTTCATCCTAACCTTGCCCATTTGTCAGCCGCTTCACTGGCTGTCGGCTCCGACTCCGACAGACAGGCAGCGCCTGCAGCGTGTGAGCCGAGCAGTTAGCCCGTGCTGCGGCGGCGGCGGCAGCAGCGGCTGAAGTGTGGCACGTGTGTGCTGCGGCTGGCTGACAGGCTGACCTCTGTTGACCCTGCAGCGGCCACCGACACACCCGCCTCTGCAGACCACACAGGACGAATGGCAGACTGCACCACTGTGCTGCACCCGGCTGGCCGCTCATCTGTCTTCTCACTGTCAGGGCGCGGTTTTGTTTTGATAAGCGGAATCGAGGAAACTACTAATAGCTCGTTTCGTCCAGTCAAAACCAAACATAAATCTCCATTTAATATAGGTAGTTGTTAACACTTAAATATAGGTACAAGTTGGGTAAGAGCTGCCAATGCAAAACATGAATAATATCGATCTATTAGGTATAATAGTAATTTTGAATTATATTGCAGAAATCGTAGTAACGTAAATATTGAAAGGTGAATTTGAATTCAATGTTAAATCATACGTAATTTTACACGGCAAGACCTTAGTAAAGTAAAAACGAATTTGTCGCTTTTCCAAAATATCGTCCCGAGCATCTGCACTCTGCAGCCTGCACTGACGGCGCAGCAGCTGCCCTGGCCAGCCTGGGGAGCAGCAGCATTGCAGCAGCAGTGTTGGCTGCCCGTGCCTACCACGTGTCGTCTCATCTCACCGCCATCAACAGCTGCCGACTGGGATATTCGTCAAACATTAGGAGCGCGACGCTACTGGGGACACTCGCCGCATCCCGCCACTCAGCTGCGTCGTGATGAGACGCGGCCGGCGCGAGTCACTTTCGCCGCCGATGGACTGGCTGCGCTGCGACGATTATGGCGCAGCTGGTCGGCAGAGAGACAGTTTTCCTTGCCGGATGAATGAGCATTGAGCAGGATCTCGAATATGACCAAAAACTGGAACGGTTCGGAGTTGATTGGTTAACGGTTTTGCGATAACAGAAAATTGAAAGTTGATGAATGAGTGCCACCTACAGCACAATCGATAATAACATTTGATCAACGTCACATTTGATGTACCGTCTTTTAAAACTAGAGGCCGGTAATGCGATCGAGCATTACCTTGGGATCAAAATCGAATAGCATGTGTTGGGTTCCTTCGT
>JARBER010155979.1:0-17355 GCA_030265075.1 Balanus glandula
CCCCCCCCCCCCCCCCGCCCCCCGCCGCCCCCCGCCGCCCCCCGCCGGCCCCCCGCCGCCCTACCACGCCGCTGCCCCACCACGCTGACCCCTTGACCCGATGGAAGGCGGGCAGCGATGCCGGAAAGAGAGGACCGGTCGGCGCTGACACAAAGACATGGCCTGACAGTGTGCCCGATCTCAGACATGCATACCACCTTCCAGATGTGTCCCTCCCATGAAACTAAAAATAATCTCCTTAAATGACCAGAGCCGACTAAACCCGTCCGAACCATTCGCTGATGAAGCGGTGCACTACGCACATACTTTGAGGCCACTACTGCATAATAATGTAACGTTGGTTGAATCGCAATCGGGATGCAGCCAATGCAGACGCAGTCGCATGTGCAGTTTGTGTACTGTGCAGGCGTCAAAACGCATCCGATGTGAATCCTGTTTTAGAGGTAACAACAAACGTGACCAAGCCTGGCGGCTCGACCCAAGACCAGTTAAGTTGTGGCCTGACCTGGTCCTGACCCTCCTCTAGACCACATATTCCCATCAACGCCAGATGCTACCGAACCTGTGTGATGGCCATTATAACTCACCAGGGTCCGCAGACGAGGGTATTAAAATCCTCGCTCTTCTGCGCTCTAACGCCGGACGCTCCCGCTCCTGTGTGACCCTGTCCGGGGTCGGCAGACGGCGGCTTCTCCTTTGTCAGCCCGCCGCCGACCCGGCGAACCCCCGGTCAGCGCTGGTGCCACGATTCAGCTCCCGTACCCCGGGTCCGCGGTCTCGTTTATAAGTTTTATGAGGCAAACCCGCAACATTTTACGCCGCTTCGTGGTGCTAAATGACGAGTACACTGCTTACCTATCTCGTTAACATACACATTACAACTCCATAGGAAAAGTGCTGGAAAGGCCTGAAGTGACAAGAATGCATTGCAAGGTTTTAGACGCAAAATAGTTTTTTTATAAAAAAAAACTCCCTGTTGAGGTCAGGAAGAAGCCCTTTGAGGCATCACCCTCGAACGCAATCATGGCTACTTGCCTGCTGCAAGCTTTTGCACCTTGCTACATTTTCAATTTTTGTAGGAGACATGTTCAATGTTCATTTTTTCTGTTGGGCCCTCTGAACGCTCGGGAATGGGGCCCTTTTCACGCTCGGGAAGGGGCCCTATCGAGGTGCAGTCCTTCCCTTGGGCGAAATCTTGGCTGCATGCCTGGTTCTGAGTGTAACTATGATCCCGGAGAAAAGGCCTCTAGACGTCACACCATAAGCCGGACAAGCATCTGGAACATGTCACCAGCGATACAAAACAACATAACAGCCCGCACCGCTGCGCGCACTGACGAAATAAATACGTGACAACAAAAACATCCATCTTTGAATTTGGTCCCATCCTGATAATGTCTAGATCAGGGACGACATGACTGAGTCACGGGTAGGAATAAGTATACAGTAAAGGTTAAGACATGTGTAAAACGACTAGTAAATGTCAAATAGTTTTATTTTATAAAAAAATGAATAAATAAATCGACTAGCTTGCGACATCAGTCAACTTCAGGTATTAAGTTAGCTAGACAAGTTGAGCAGTTTTTAACATATAAGTGTCAGACTGCTGGCTATATGGCATATCAATTGTCCTGGCTGTTAGTAGCAGGGACAGGCACGTAACCACCATTGGAGTTACTGGGAATCAGTCCCCGGTAACTGTTGGGGCACTGGGGACCGTCCCCAGTAACTTTGGGGGCAGCTGAGACGTGGGAACCGTCCTTAAGCGAGACCGACGAACCCTTGCATCCTCCTCCAACGCAGGAGCTCTCTCAAGATCATCATTTATTTGTTTCATGATCATCATGATGCGGACCAGCCAGATCAGCAACAATAACTGTGGCAGGATGCTGATATTAAATATTTATTGAAAATAACACACTTTTAAACGCTTTAGAAACGTCACCAAAGCGTCAAGTTGTATTTTGATTTAGTTTTTTTTTTCATCGACCATGCAAAGAACACTAATCTTGGCAAAATTCAAACTTGATCAAACGCAGGGGCGGATCTAGCAAGTCAGTTAGAAGGGGGAGGGGGGGGGGGGGTGGTGCAAAAAATGACCTTTGGATTCCTTTATTGCGTTGAAAAGATGTGTAATTTCAAATAAACTTAGTTTGAGCAACAGCACGTACAGCGCGGATGACTAAAGACAAGATCTCTTTTTTAAGCGGCCGTGTCAACTGTGTCTACAACATCATCGGTAGGAACTGGATGTAGAAGTTGAAAATTAACATATAGGCATAACATACTTCATGCGCATTATATAATATATGTGTTTACGCAAACTAAAAAGATATTAGACAGACTTGGAAATCAAATTGTTATTGCTGTACCTAAAGGAAATAGGAGTGAGGTTGCGTCACACGAGGATGATTGGCGTCCCTGTTATATTTTGCCGCAGCTCTCCGTGGAGCGATAAGCAGCAACTTCATTGAATACCGACCTGCTGCTAGCCGGGTCAGGCTTTTATCATTAATACATGGTTAACCCTCGCCCTACGGGTACCATTTCTCACATTCGCTCTACGGGGGGTCCTAAAACGACCCCCCTGCTGGCTGCTAACTATTGCACGCACCAAGCATCGTAGAGGAACGCAGAAAATACCAGCGTTTTGCCTGGAGTACGGCAAATCTAACGGTGCCCGATTTAAGGTCTAAGATCAATTGGTGACCTTCCAGGTCACCTAAATGGCCTCAGATTGACGATATCTCAAAAAACATTTTTACTTAGTCGTTCGTTGCTGCCAAAGATATGAGTATAAAACGATTTCTTCCGTCACAATATTCGCCGTTGTTAGCTATCTGATGATATATCGTTTTTTAGGTTTGTTCCGGTAAATAACCTCCTAGGTCAAGGATATCGTCAGAATTGTAATATTTACCATGCATTTTGCATCACAGCACATACACAAAGCGCTTGGCATAACTTCCGAACGGAGAGAGATAGAGAGACGCCGTATACTGGAATATGTTGCCAGTTATGAGGGGCATTGAACGGTATCTCATTGTATGGATCAAGGTCAACTTGTTAGCTTCGGGGTCACATAAATGGCCCGAAGTGTAGAAAATAGATATAAAGCAGTGATTTTGCACTGTCAGAAACATATAAATTGTGAACCTGATAAATACAAATACAATTACAGTTTTCTAGATAAATTTTGCCTCCAAATTACCTAAAATATATTTGTTCGTATCTGGTCCAAAGACGTCAACAAGGATTATTTAAAAAATGATGTCACTTTTTTGTACACAAATAAAAAATAAAGATATTACTTTCAAATGTTGCATAGTCATTACTCTTACGTAGTTCTCTCACATGTTTTCCGTGTTTTGTAATAGCTAATTTAGTTTTATGGTTTAAAAAAAAAATATATATATTTTGGGGATCAGAACTTAAAATTTGAGAGGAAAACTCTGAGACAGCGATCCTATAGCGACTGTCATCATCATGTTTGTAGCGTTTATTGTTTGCATTTTGGTTGGTAACTTGATTTTATACGGCTTTACAAACATTTATCATTTTTCGCCGAAAATGGCAAAACATGACGTCATCAAAACGTCATTTTTTTCAAAACTGTTTGACCGATTTTCATGGAACTTTGTGAGCTAACGTAACATTGTTGTAAGCACAGCTAGCCAAAATGTGAGATGAATGCGCTGATTGAGTAAAAAGTTATGCAAGGAAAACCTCCGGGGGGGGGGGGGGCGTTTTAGGACCCCCCCGTAGGACGAGGGTAAACCCACGCCCTATTGGGCAATCTCACCTTCGCCCTATAAACGGGGGGGGGGGCGTTTTAGGACCCCCCCGTAGGACGAGGGTAAACCCTCGCCCTATTGGGCTATCTCACCTTCGCCCTATAAACGGGGGGGGGGGGGATGTCCTAAAGACCTCCCTGCTAACTTTTAAACAAATCAGCGTAGAATAATGTGTGGAAAAGACCAGCATGTTGCGTGCAGTGAGGCGAGTCTAATAGTATCCGATTTCGTGTCTAAGGTCCTTTGATGACGTTTTAGGTCACCTAAATGACCTCAGATCGACCAAGTCTCAAAATAGCAGTTTTACTCAGTCGTTCGATGCTGCCAAAAATTGAGTATCAAACGATTATATTACCGTTAAAATACTCTCCGTTGCATTAGCTATCTGGCGAAATACCATTTATTAGGTTTGGTCCAGTGATAACCTCCCAGGACACGGAAATCGTTAGAGATGTTACTAGCTATGCATTTTGCATTACAGCACACACACAAAGCGCTTGCCGTTTAGTATCACTCCCGAACGAGAAGAGACAGAGAGACGCCGTAAACGGGAATATGTTGCCCGTCTTGAGGGAAATCCAACGGTATCCTATTTTTAGTATCTACGTCAACAGGTTAGTTTTGGGGTCAGGCCAATGGCCCGAAACGTAGAAAACAAATGTAAAACAGTTGTTATTTTCCACTGTCAGAAACAAATAAACTTAAAATTTGATCAATGTAAATAGAAATACATGTTACTACACCACTTCTGCCTCAGAATTACATAACAGCTATATACTAGTCCAAAAAGTAAAACAAGTTATATAAAAACATGACATCGCGTTTTTTACATTGAGTAATAAATCAGTAAAAAAAAAGTTTTTGCTTTGTAATTTTGTATAGCGATTGCTCATTCCTAGTGCTCTCACATATATTCCAGGTTTTATAACAACTTCGATAATTTTGATTTTGTAAATTATTTAAATTTCGGGGGTCAAGAATCAAAATGTCAAATCCGAGCCAGCTATCTTATAGCCATTGCCATATACGATCTTTGCGCGTTTACGGTTTGAATTTTAATAGGTAACTTGTCTTGAAAGATTTTACCCAAAAAATAGCTTTTCGCCAAAAATGGCAAAACATGACAAATTCAAAATGTTATTTTCTCCAAAACCAATTTAATGATTTGCAATGGCATTTGCTATGCAAACGTAGCATTGTTGTAAACTCAGCTAGCCAAAATTTCGGATAGAAGCGCCACTTGTAACACAAGTTATGCAAGAAAAAACCCGTGAGGGGAGGGGGTCGTTTTTGGACCCCCGCCGGGCAAGGGTTAAATCGGATATGAATGGTTAAGCAAGCAAAATCCAGTAAGATTTCACAAAAAAGACTATATCATTTTTCCCCCAAACTCTTGCCCTAGAACCGCCCCTAGAGATGATTGCCACTGAGACGCACCACTCTTTTGATCAGTTCACGACGACCCCATTCACGAAAACTACCAGGGTGAGAAATGATTCTGTATTGGTACCAAAATCGCATACAAAACGAACAGATACGGTTCCTGGACTAGCAAAGCAAGATTCATAACCTCGCGTTTATACGATATGTCAGGGATATTGTCCAATACTTTGACATTTACACAGCCCAAGTACATATGTGGCACATCAAAAATCACAGCGTTATCAATACAAATATGATCATGTTTAATCCAATAATCACACGCCAGTCGCATAGGCTCTCTGGACGACCATTGCCAACAAACCCATGCTGGTAACCATGAACAAATATTTGAGATATATACAAGCAAGAACTAAGAGCGCTACAAAGAATACGCATTTGTATTTAACTGAAGGCCTTAGACCTGATCTGCAGAAGTGAATCAAGCAGCCTCATTCACGCCTTGTACACTGTCCCTCTCACCTCGAGTGGGCTAACTCTGACCTGACTATGACTGGCCTGCTGAGACCGAGAGGAGCATCAAATCGACTACTGCCAGCGAACAGCCTTGAGATAAAGCGTAAACCCGCAACAATCGAGGCCACATTCGAACACTGCACCAAAACATATTCACAGACACTGTCGAGATTCACATCAGCATAGAGTATGGTAACCCAAACAAGTATACGCCAATGTCCAGCGCACGTTTGATGACTTCCAGATCGAATGTTTGACGACACTCAGCCACGCCCGCAGCAGCTCCCAGTTATTGCATAGCGTCGCATCATCACCAGTGTCGCGGGCGGCGAGACTGCCCGCTGGCATGACCAGGGCGGGTTTCTGTACGGGGACGGGGAGTCACTTGAATAAACAACGAAACTGTTACTGGGAGAGGCTCAGCCAGACGTCCGTGACAGTCGGAGGGTCCACAAGGACGTCACAGATGTCTGCGTGCGACAGCGAGCTCAGTCCCATAAGTCTGATGATGGTGGCGTTGCCGGCACTCCTGATATTGTGAGAGAGTCCGCATCCACTGCCGTTTCCGCACGTACGGACCACATACCAGCCACAGACGTGAAGGCGCAAGCAGTCCTCTCCACAGTGATTGCCGTACTGGTAGGAATCACATATCTGCAGAGCAAAGCGGCGCTCCAGATCGGTGATCGGGTATCTGACATGATAGCCAGAGTAGATACTTTCCAGAAGTTGTTCCTCAGACAAATGATCCAGCCCACGTTCTATCAGTACCTTCGAATTGTGTGAGGAATACAAGTCGTGGCCACTCCTACACGTTCCAGCGTACGGGCACATATCAGCGACGAAAAGGCGACACAGATGTAACTTTCGACAGTCCCGTTTGCAGTAGGAGGGGTATATATTGTGTCGGCACAGGTTCACATCCTGCGCCAGACGCCTTGGGTCCATGAACGGACTGTTTCGTAAGGTATTCGGTGTTTTCTGGCGGACGCCTGGTGCACTGGAGCCAACGCCCTGTGCGCCACTTCCGACTGGTCGAGAAGTGACAGGGTCGCCACAAGGCGAGACGCTCAGCCAGACGTCCCTAGCAGTCGGAGGGTCATCAAGGACATCCAAGAGGTCCCCATGAGACAGCGAGCTCAGTCCCATAAGTCTGATGATGGTGGCGTTGTCGCCACTCGTGATATTGTGAGAAAGTCCGCATCCACTGCCGTTTGCGCACGTCCCGACCACATACCAGCCACAGACGTGAAGGCGCACGCAGTTTTCCTCACAGCGATCGCCGTACTGGTACGCAGCACATATCTGCAGTGCAAAGCAGCGCTCCACATCGGTGATCGGGTTTCTTGAGAGATAACCAGCATGGATCGCCACCAGAAGTTCTTCCTCCGACAGCTGATCCAGCCCGCGATTTACCAGCACCTTCGAGTTGTGTAAGGAATACAAGTTGTGACCACTCCTACACGTTCCAGCGTACGGGCACATATCGGCAACGAATAGGCGACACAGATGCAATTGTCGGCAGTCCCTTTTGCAGCGGGAGGGGTATATATTGTGTTGGCACAGGTTCATATCCCGTGCCAGACGCTTTGGGTCTGTAAGCACACTGCTTCCCGGGGTCCTCTGTGTTCTCTGGCGAACGTCTGATGCACTGGAGACGATGCTCTCTGCTCCACTTCCAACTGGTCGAGAAGCAACAGAGTCTCTACAAACACCCAAGAAGCCGGTGATCGGGTTTCTGGCGAGATAGCCAGCTTTGATGGCATTCAGAAGGTCTCCCTCAGACAGTCGCTCTAGCCCACGTTCTTTCAGCACCTTCGAGTTGTGTAAGGAATACAAGTTGTGGCCAGTCCTACACTTGTCAGCGTGAGAGCACATTCCCGCGACGAATAGACGGCACATATGCAACTGTTGGCAGTCTCCTGAGCAGCGGGAGGGGTGGATATTTAATTGGCACAGGTTAATCTCCCTTGCAAGCTCTTTAGGATCCTTGGACGAGCCGTTTACTGCGGCGTTCGGCTGTGCTTGACTTATGCCTGGTACACCAGAGGCAACGTCCCCCGGTCCGCTTCTGACTGGCCCCCAGTCGTCTTTGTTCCTGACCGACCGATCCCGACTCGAGCCGTGGCCCGAGCCGACGCCGGAAGTCTTGGCGCCATCCGACGAGCCGCCGTCGTCATCCGGGCGCTGCGCCAGCCGGGCCAGCACCTCGGCCTCGCTCAGCTCGGCGCAGCGCAGCCGCAGCAGCACCATGAGGTTGTCCGGGTCGGTCAGCCGGTGGCTCCAGCGACAGCTGTTCCCGGCGCGGCATCCGCCCGCCGCCAATTGCGGACACAGGTGTAGCTGAAAGCAGTCCGGCCGGCCGCAGCGCGCGTCGGCGGCGTACTCGGAGCAGACGGCCAGCTGACTGCGGTACTCCTCAGCGGCGACGGGCGCCGTCTGGCGCAGCAGGGCGCGCACCAGCCACAGCAACTCGCGCTCGGGCAGCGCCTGCAGCTGGTGAGCCGCGAGCGCCGCCTGGTTGTCGTCCGACGCCACGGCGTGGCCCCAGCGGCAGGCGGCGTCGCCGTGAGGACAGAATCCGTCCACGTAGAGCCGGCAGACGTGCAGCGCGTCGCAGGAGGGCCGCTGGCAGACCCGTGGTGGCCGGTGCTGCGAACATAGGGCGGGCGCGGCGCGCGCCGGCCGTCCGCCGCCGCTCAGATCCGACGTGGAGATGCTCAGGGACGCACCGGCCGTCGACAGCAGTCGGCGGCCAGCCGGCGCCACCGAGCTGGCGCGCCGCGCCGGCCCGCCCGACACAGAGCCGTCCTGCAGCAGGGGCACACCGACAGTCAGGCAACGGCAGCAATCGGCATGGGGCGGAGGAAACAGACTATGACAGCTTCACCGATGGATAAGTTAATGATTGTGAGTTCTTGAAAAAAATTGCATATTGTTAATATCGGCATTATTGGCGATTCCTCAAGCAATTGTCAAAGTTGCTACAAAGTGCAATACAAAACACAAATGTTTTATAAAATGCAAGTAATAATTACGTCAACCATTGTCATGGAACTTACGGTTTACATACATAATAAATATTCATTAAAAAAAGACCTAGTACACAAACGTACTTGATTGAGGACTTTCGGCACAGTTTGCATCATTAGCTCAAAATTAAATTGGCTAAATTTCGAAAACTCATAAATTCACTAAATATAAACCATTTATTTTCATGAATTTAATATCTATTAAGAACTAAATTAACCTTATTAATTCGACTGTTCGACTGATAGAGAAGACACAATAGACTCCAAGAAGTTGTTCCTTATTAACAATTTCCGTAATGATATAAGCTGTGGACAATTAAATATAAATTGGAATCTAAAATATAAATGATAATTATACATAAATGAGCGGAAAAATCACATTTTTCGAAGACGTGTGGTGTATTCGTTGGGAAGAGCATCGAATTTTAAGTTTTAGAAGAGTGTGGCAAAGTTACTTATTATTACACACAACGTTTAGTACATTACAGGGATATAAATTGTTAGCTTCGAATATAAACTTTTTGAAGAATATGATTTAGTTTCAAGTTACAACACAAATTAAGCATAACTACACAACACATTTAGTACATTACATGGATATAAATAAAGTGTTTGCATGCACAGACAACGGGTACAAACGCAGGGAACAACCACAGTGCTTCTAGAATATAAAATATCCGCACTCGGAGCATACCGATATGATAACCAGCGATGTACTATCAGTGAGGCATCAGCATGATAGATTGCAGACCTGGTCCGCGCAATCTGATCGATCACGATACAAACCTGTGGCGCCACCAATGTCCACCGCCCACAGGAATGCTGAATAAATGCAGAGTCGGAAATAATGCGCGATCAAGGCATCAAACGGCAGCTGCATCAAGAGCATAGCTTCTTTCCTCCCTGACAGCATGCATGTCCCACTGTGCCGCTCTTGGGCGGTAGTCAATATACGCACACGGTGTTACTGATAACGCGAGTCTCACTAACCGAGTCGAACAAGACTGTGCGTTGCATGTGACGGTTTCTTTCCGTGACACCCCGGCCGGCATCTGAACATCCCTTTCTGCGAGACCCCACACGAAGGCGTGATGCCAAAGTTCGGACGCTTACAATTGAAAGGGAATGTTTCACCTTTGTATTGGAAACTGAGATTGTCATTGTCTTTCACAATAATTTAAATGCCTAAATTGCGAAGACCATTTTGCTTGAAATATCTATTTTGAAGTTTTTACTCCGAATTTTCAAAGAGGATTTATGTAAGTGTCGCCGCTGATTGGCTGACAACCACATTCATATTGTAAGTCTTGTGGGGAAAAAAGCCGCCTGTGTTTCTTGAACCTTGGCATACCTGCTGCGAGTAGATAATCCAATACTTGTCCATACTCAAGTCGCCAGTATTGTCTGAAATTATTGTAGCATGCTTTTTTACAGTGTTTAAGTTTTATCTATAGCTCAATAATGACGTCATGTCTTAAGTAAATACAAACGTTATCTTTATAAAGTTAGGCCCATAGCTCAATAATGACGTTACTGTTCTAAATGTATAAAACAAGTGATCTTTATAAAGTTAGGTGACTTTTCGAGAAGCAGATATCACAATCGTTTCCAGCAGCATTCACATAAACAAGAAATACTACATCCGGCGTGAATTTGACAACTTTTGAAAGGTGAAACATTCGCTGAAGGAAATTTGAAAATCATAGAATAATACCGAACTAGCAACTGCTAATAGACAACTGACAGAGACGTCTATTCGGCAGCGTACTAGGGAAATGGTGCCGAATGGAAAATTCAGACTAGAAATCGGCAAAATGAGTGAAAAATTCGACCTAAAAGAGCCTTTTTTCGAGAATGTACACGTTGTCTTGCAAGCAAACGAAACTTTATCCATTTTTGGCTTTCACATGATAACATAATTGAGTAAAAAATAATATAGAAGGTGAAGAGGAGCTGAAAAAAAACTTCAAATTAGGAACAGAGTAGACTATCATTTCTTTTAGGGCGTAGCTTTACACCCCCAAATCCCAAGCCTAGGACACTGCTATTCGATCACAACTCACAGTATAATATACAATGACGTAATGAATGGGTCATTGCACGTCAAATCGCACAAAAATGACTGCATGACCTAGCATGCAACCGAATAATATAGTATGCACTCCACATGCTGTACGTGTAAGTAATATATTTGTTATACATGTTCTGGAGCGTGACTTATATGTATAGATGGCAGATCACATTTATACATTCAATTGATATCATTGCCCTTGATCACTTTTTAAAGGTCATCCGAAGTTACTGACCTTTGGTGACCTGACATGACTGTTGATCCACTGGAAATATATTTTAGGATGCTGATTTCCCATTTGACATCCATTTTATATAATTATGCTTTCAAGTGGGGTTTGAAATCTAAGGTCTATCTCAGTTAGTGGCGAAACACTATGGGGTCGTAGCCCCTACCCCACATAGTCAGTGATTCCGACTTTCATTGATTGTGTCACTGGCGCCTGTAATATTGAACGTTGGTAATGTATAACCCATTTTGGACTTTGGAGGCATCCGGAGGTACCACGGATTTTAGGTGCGGTGTAAGGAAACTTCAACATTTTCTTTTTAGTAGATTGTGTTATAGCGAGGTGATAATGCTTGTGCGCGGTGTGGTGAAGATTACGAGCCCCGACTTATGCCGCGCTGAGTGATACTGGAGTCGATATAATAATAGGAACTACGTTACTATCAGGGGGAATAGAGGGGAGGGAGTCTAGTAAAACGTATACATGCTGGTAAAGCAACACATATGTGTTAAAATTAAATCAGCATACTTAAATGCTCTATAAACTTCCAGAGACCAAAAAGTAATTACAGGTCATTTTAGGTTAGTGACCTCGTTTGACTCCTGAAATAGGTCATCCGGGATGATGATCTCAATGGAAACCATAACTGCGACCTGTCAACAGTTATGCATATGTTAAATACTACACACTGGACAATGGACATCTGTAAAACACTTTTTCGTAAAGATAATGTGTATGTATGGGCCCTACACTTTCCTTAATCATGCTAGATCATGCGAGGTCAGGGCAAGCTGAAAACTTGAAAACTGATTTAATTCGTCGAAAGTACCACCAAATTTGATGTCAATCGGGCCAAAAATCAACAACAATACTGTGGCAAGCGAGACGATAAAAGCCTCGGAGCATAGCTCCTTTTTACTTCCTTAACGTACATAACCAGCCGCATCTTAAAAATTAAAAGTCCCAGCCATTTCTTTTTGCACGTTCTTAGAAAGCGATACACTGCTATATTGTGTCGACACTATACGTGTACAAATGTAAATCAAAATATGAAGGGGTCTGATAATTTATTGTGCGATCTGACGTAGAATGACCCTCATATCATAATTCATTATACATTAAATGAGAAAATGTGACCATAAATCGACTTTGGTATAAGATATGTTAAGAACTGACATTAAACATAATGAGTGAGCGAGGTAAGGCGAATTAAGCATTCATGCACATTGCACACTTGGGGAATAGAGAAGGAAGATATGTGGAGTGTAACAGGGCTGTTGACGTCAAATATACCAAGACAATGTTAGGAATAATGCAATCTTATCAGTTACAGAGTGCACTGTTATCAGACATATCGTCCTCCTGACGAAGCTAGCGGAGGCGTCTGAGTCATGAGTCATAAGCCTTTTAAGCCATTTTAGCGAGTCAATTTTCTACAGAGCCTGCAGAAGCATGCCATGTCAAGTAGAATACTAATGTGAACAATATATTTCCCCAAAAGATAAATATAAATTAGTCAGCCGATCAAGGTGTCAGCATTTGCGTCACAGTTTGGACGATAAGCTGCTACAAACTCCCGGACTGTTGTCAGCCAGGGAGGTATTCTCGACACGGATACCAAACAATGTGTCAGCCATACAGCTGACACCCTTCCCCACAGATTGGAGCCGACAACCCACCCACCCACGAACACCAGACGAGCCATCACATCCCCCACCCACCGTGTAAAACCGAGAACACACCCATCCCTAGCCACCAGACTAACCCTCTCCTCCCCCACCCTGCACCACCACCATGTGTGAAGCCGACGAACCCCATCCCGGTCATCAGACAAGCGTCTCCTTCCGCAGCTCGTGGCGTGAGGAGCCGACGAGACCCACCTGCATGGCGTCCCACTGGTGTTCAGCAGGCGACGCGGCGGCAGGCGTCGACTGCTGACGGGCTGCTGCCGACGACTGGCCAGATTTCGCACCGCCGCCACTGCCGGTCCAGTCCGGCACGGCGCTGTGAGGAGACACGCGTCACGTCCGGCCCGGGATAGGACGCGACGGAGACACGTCCCCGGTCACACTGGCAGCAGGTCGCATAAGAAACAACTCTGGCTGACCGAAGATGGACATAACAACGCAACTAGATACAAGTAGTGTGCACCACCAAACACTAGCAAACAAGACATTGTTAACAGCTGATAAGTCATTCTTTGAAATACGCAACATGAGTTTACTGAATTAATTTTCAATCTTGATCTGATCACATGCATTGCGAGCTGATTTATTCTTACACTATTTTGCATAATATTCAGATATGAAACCAAAACAAAAGTGAAATAAAATCCAAAGAACGTACTCGGTTTTCCACTGATAGACGAATACTAGCGTTCCAAACGACACGGAAAGGTTGACAATTTTCTTACAATTTTGGAAGCATTGGAGCTAGACCGAGTAAGGTCAGTCCGTGTCGGACAGTAAGTGTCGGCCTATGCCACTTGTTGGCGATTTAAGCACACACACACACAAAAAAAAAAACGGGAATACATTACAGCAGTCTACTCTTGCGGTCCACGTATGGTGCGGTCCACCTACGTGTGTCGTGTGTGAGCAAATCCACCAGTCTGGGCTGCGGCACCGGTCGAGTAACGGTGCCGATTGTTCTGCGGACCTGGCGAAAAAAAACATCACTTCCACTTCAATGCTGTTCAGCGCGCTAACAAGCGGTAACGTAACGTAACAGCCCACAAATCGGAATCGAAAATACTCCACGCACACAAGCCGCATCAAGCACACAAGCCGCACTAGGTCAATATCACATATATCATCAGCTGCCAAATTATAACCAGCAGTAACCCGCGTTGTGGAACACTACCGGCATAACTGAGTGCGCGAAACGATGTGGTGCGAGAATGACGCTAGCACAGCTACCATATCCAGAAACAAAGCAAAACTTTAACTTCGTTGGTCAGCTCAGTTAGTCAGTAATCTAGTTGTCTATAAGTTTAGTAAGTCGTCGGAAATTCCCTCACCGGGTTTCGAGTACTTGTTTCGCGAAGACGTCTTGAGTAAGATCGCGCCTTTCCTTGGTTTTCCCTTCTGACGACTGACCAGTGAGGCGATGCCAGCGACGCTCTCATCGGGCACGTGCTCTACCAGCGTGTGTCTCCCGACGGCGGTCAGCTGCGGACAGGACAGTGTAAACCAGACGGTGACCAGACGGTGACCGGACGGTGACCGGACACGGCCAAATTCGGACACCAGCGACAGCGAACCTGGAAATCTCACCACCGAGAGAGGTCAGAGCGAAAAAGAGTTTTACTGACGGCACTGAAGCCCAAGATCCGCGAAGGAAGGTATCGCTAAGCCATATGTTCGTTGGTTTCACGGAAAGACTTATTTGGAAGTTGTTAACTGTTGTAGCGTGCTCTTGCTCACGTCTCGAACAGCGTAATATTAGACCCATTGTTGGGTCACTATCCGTACAGATTGCCTGGTTGTATCTCACTTACGCGACCAAGCAAAATAAAATAAACAAACACTAAACACAGCGAAAACATCAACGCAATCGACAATCACGCCAGAAAACAAGCATGGCCCGGTCGGAGCCGGTTCACCTGATCGCCCTCAGACTCAGAGAAGAGAACAGTCGCATTACCAGCACCGTATACAAAGCGTTCCTCAGAGAGCAGTCGCATTGCCAGCATCGCACCAAGCGTTCGTGCCGCCGACGGTGTCCCCGACGCGGTGTTACCGAAAGCAGCAAAGCGACAGGCAGGCAGCAGCGGATGCAAGCTGTGGTGGCGACCGCACGAGCATAACGACAATATCGACACCGATGACAGCGTGACATTCGCCGACCCTACCTCCAGCTCCGCAGACCGACACCGACGACAATACCGACACTGACGACAATACCGACACTGACGACAATACCGACACTGACGACAATACCGACACTGACTACAATACCGACACTGACGACAATACCGACACTGACGACAATACCGACACTGACGACAATACCGACACTGACGACAATACCGACACGGTCGATAATACCGACACGGTCGATAATACTGACACGGTCGATAATACGACACCGAATAATTTCCGACACCGACGACAAAACCGACAGACAGCCGTACGGACACCAACGTCCGACTACCTGTTAGAGGGAAGGGGGAACTAAATCAAGCGCTCTATCATCCCATGCATACAAACATACAAACTTAGAACCTGATAAATGGAAACACAAATACTGTTTTCTAGATCAATTTTGCCTCCAAATTACATAAAAGCTATTTGTTCGTATCTGGTCAAAAAAAGAAAAAAAAGGTGATTTCAAAAAATGACGTCACTGTTTTTGCGTACATAAATAGCAATCACTCAGTTAAAAATGATAGAATCCCTTTGAAATTTTGTATAGTCATTGTCAGTACGTAGTTTGCTCACATATATTCCGTTTTTTTTCTCAACAACTTTAAAAATGTTGCTATTATAGGGTTTTTAAGGATTTTTTTTTCTTCAATTTAGGGTGTCAAAATTCAAAAATACTAAAATCCGAGATAGCTATCTTATAGCGACTGTCATTTACATTCTTTTAGCGTTTACATATTGCATTTCGGTTGATAACTATATTTTATACGATTTTACAAAAAATTATCATTTTTCGTCGAAAATGGCAAAACATGACGTCATCTAAACGTATTTTTTTCCAAAACTATCCGACCGATTATAATAAAATTTAGTCAGCTAACGTAGAATTGTTGTCAACTCAGCTAGCCAAAATTTGAGACGGATGCGCTGATTAAGTAAAAAGTTATGCATGAAAAACCTCCGGGGGGTCGTTTTAGGAAGGCGAGGGTTAAAGGTCGGCACTCGGTGCTACCGGTCTTCAATGTAACGAACACTGAACATGACCATCTCACCTCAATTATAATGCACAGATGGTTGTCCCTCTAACTTGCATTTGCAATTTGCATCTCGGATGGAGACGTTACCGGATGTTTCCGCTTGAAGATGCTTATCAAGAATAGAAATGAAAAGAAGGTGGAATTATTTTGCTATAGCCTCCAAGCATGCCAAACACATGAAACACATGTTAGTCACCCAAGAAAAGTACTAAGGGACAGCACATCCACAGAAAGAATCTATTCCCAATCAATGTCTTACCCGCACTGTGTCTGGTATGGAGCGAAGAAAGAGATCCAAGCTCTGGAAGCCGTGATCTTGAAACGGTATTGGTGACCCTACCAGGTCTTCAAAATCCCCTGAAATCCGATCTCGTTCAGCTTTTTAATATGCATGCAAAAATTATTCCCTCTTAAATATTCAAGCAGCTTACTTTTCAAGACCCGCTGCTTCAATGCTGCAAGTTCCATAAGCCAGCTCAGGGAAAACCGGTTTAAGCCATTACAACACACCATTACAGTTGCATTGCATGATCAGTGAATATGTTTTTAATGTGCGAGATGATAGCTGATGCCATTGTGAATACAATAAGGTGAAAAAATGTGATCATGATATGGCAGAAATGTCTTTATTTTTTTCTATAAAATATACGAAGAAAAGTACCTTTGCTCCGTATAAAATTGCCCTTTTTCTTCGTATATTTAAAAATAAATAAAAATAGAAACATTTCTGCCATATCATGATCAAATTTTCCCCCTTATAATATGTGTTTTACCTTGTACACAAGAATGTATAGGAATTAATATATGCCTGTGCATGAAAACAGCTGCTGTGTAGGGCGTTCCACGACAAGATAAGTATCTAATCGCGAGGAATTTAGGACAAAATATGACTTCATTATACGTCGCTGAAATTGCAATGAGTCACGCTACAAGAACGTACCATTTTTCCATTTTGTTACTTTTCTACATTTCAAAAAATATATAATCATCATATTTTGACATTTTGAAACTTTTTTGGTGATCCCTAGCCCCTCAAAATGATGTTTGATCATAAATATCAGTTATGCATCATCTTTTATCTAAACAAATACAAATAATAAGGTTAACCATAGATAACAGTAGACTACTACTACATACATCTACTGTTATCTATGGGTTAACCTATCAATGCTTTAAATTTTGCAATTTTACATGAATGGTATTAGGAAATATTCGAATATTCACCAATAGCATTCGAACAAATCAAGCTAGAGCGGTATGGTAAACGTCATCTTACTGCCCACGTCTGAACACGTTGAAGGAAGTGCAATATAACCCCGTCTGGGACTTATTGCGTTTGTCCTTGAACTGAGGTCACTAGAGATGCAAATTTCAGGACCACGGAGCCGGCGCCGGCTCCAAATTCAGGCCCGGCGGGCCTGATGCTGTGT
>JARBER010155980.1:0-10728 GCA_030265075.1 Balanus glandula
CGTTTGCATATGTCGGGGAGGAGAAGGAGGAAATAACTCCCACCGATCGGAGTACGGGTGATACAGGACATGAGCTCTGCTGCTGGAACTAACTAGTATGTAAATCGAAAAGGTCAGTGCCCAGTGCGCCGAGGGAGAGCCTGCTGGAACTGAGAGGGGTGGAAACGGGGGAGGGGGTAATTTGAGCTGCTGGGAAGCGTAGGAGGAACAGGGGAGGTGCAGGATGTGGGGCCAACAAAAAGCGAGGGGTGACTTCTGAGGTCCGTGGGAGGTTCAGAGTACAGCAGAGCATCCTTCTGAAGACGGGATAGGGGAGGTAAAAGGTCACCAAATCACCCCTAAACTTAACGGCGAACACTGGCGCACGATGGCTTGTCGTGAACATCAGTCTGCTGATGACCTTGCCGCCTCAGCAGCAGGAAATATTGGCCGCGGGCCGCCCGTCCACTGGGCTGTGACAACGACAAAGAGTCTAGCCGAGCTGCATGCATCGGAACATGAACTCAAAATAATGGTACACAACACGTGACGGAATGCGGCTCCGAAGCCGTTCGGCGAGGAAATAAACCTGCTGACTCAGTGGGTGCTGGCGCTTCTGCACGCGGTAGTCACCAGGGACAAAGCTCGGCACTTCCTCCGCCTGCCCGCGTCTTTGTTTAGATTCACAGCTGTTGCACAGGAACCCGGTGCATCTTTTTACGGCGCAGCACCCCTGCGGAGACATAATGAAGTGTCGCTTCCGGCAGATGGAATGACCCCCCGAATCAGACGCCTCATCCCTCACATGACGCATCGCGCGCCGTTTCACATTATAATCCAAGGTCTCCTTTTCTGATTTGCCAGCCAAGGCTAGAAGTCATGCACCTGAATAAATCAATAGTTTGGCGACTCACTTCCAAATAGGAGGATGCCGTTGGCTCAGTCAGCTGCGGCTGGGTGCGTGTCTGGGATGAGAAGTGACGGCGGCTCGCCAGCCTTGCCACGGTGACAATAGCAGGCGTGATGGGCAGCTAACCAACCGGCAGTGAACAGCCACAGCTATTGTGTGAACCCCGGAAGGCGACGCCGCTAACGTGGCTGACGTTAGCACCTCCCTACAGTGCTGGACGACAAAGGGACGCTGCTGGATCAGCGGCCTTCCTCAGCGGCTTGTCACTGCTAACCAGCACCTCCCTCTGCTGGACCAGCACCCTCCCTCTGCTGGATCAGCACCCTCCCTCTGCTGGATCAACACCCTCCCTCTGATGGATCAGCGGCTTCCTCCGTCACTCCAGCGGCCTCCCTTCGGAATCCAGTGACCCTCCTTTGCCTGCCAGCGGCCTCCTTCCACTAACCAGCGGCCTTCCTCTGCCGACCAGCGACCTCCCCCCTCCCGACTCTGAAGTGATCAAGGGCCTCATCTGCCGCCTGATGAGGAAACGACACTCTCCAAACGCTAAGTCAGAGCTTGCGATATAGTGACCGGCCGGCCCCACTGACGGAGTTGTAACCTGAGTTCTGAGCCGCCAGACTGGCCGACAGCGGCGGTGGCGGTGGCCAGTCTGGCCTTGGCCGCCTCCTTGGTATGCAGCAAACCGAGCTGACCCCGCCACCGCTCTCGGCAGTTCATGAACAAGTACCGCGTTTGTCGGCAATGGCTGGCAAATTGTCTTCAGTCTTCGCCTCGGGCTGCCTAGCTCCTGCCGCGGGTGTCCGACCACTCCATGGTGCCAATTAGCCAGCAGTTGTCTGGCGGTGTCGCCCTGAGCCCACCCTGGTCCAGTGCGGACTGCGGAGCGTGCGTGCAGGTCTGGCACGCTCCGCTGACCAGTGGCTCGTGAGCCAGTAACCAGTGACGGCCGCCACGCCGACCTCGTGCGTTCCGCCGCCGGCAGGGTGTCGGAGAGTTTACCCACGGCGGGTCCCACGCTGCCACGGCTGTCGGACGGAGGACCGAGGCGGGGCCGCCGGCAGGGTGTCGGAGAGTTTACCCACGGCGGGTCCCACGCTGCCACGGCTGCCGGACGGAGGACCCGGACGAGGCCGGCCGGCAGGGTGTCGATAGTTGACCCACGGCGGGTCCCACGCTGCCACGGCTGCCGGACGGAGGACCCGGACGAGGCCGGCCGGCAGGGTGTCGAGAGTTTACCCACGGCGGGTCCCACGCTGCCACGGCGGCCGGACGGAGGACCGCGGCGGGACCAGCTGGCAGGGTGTCGGAGAGTTGACCCACGGCGGGTCCCACGCTGCCACGGCGGGTCCCACGCTGCCACGGCGGCCGGACGGAGGACCGGGGCGGGGACCGGCCGGCAGGGTGTCGGAGAGTTGACACACGGCGGGTCCCACGCTGCCACGGCTGCCGGGACGGAGGACCCGGACGAGGCCGGCTGGCAGGGTGTCGGAGAGCTTACCCACGCGGGTCCCACGCTGCCACGGCTGCCGGGACGGAGGGCCGGGGCGGGGCCGGCCGCCGTCCGACGGACACTGCAACTCTTCCTGGGACAGTGAGGGATGCGCGGCCTTCGCCAGCTCGGCAGGGCTGCGGCAGCTCTGAGGGCGCTGCCACTGCCGGACCCGGGCCGTGGGCGGTGCCGTGTCATGGACGCTCAATCACGGGGACGACCGGCAACGTCACAGCGCCACCGGCGGGCCAGCAGATGCGTCATGCCAGTCATCAGTAGGTCTGCAGGGCCGTCATAAAGATATAAAGACGTAAAATATATGCACAACAAAGAGGCTCTTGGGCTCATCTGAGGTTGAACATCTCCTTTACCAGTCTCGCCTTGTTTCGCATTATTACTTTTTATAGCCTGTGTAAAGGACGCCTCATTCCACGAGTACTGATTAACTAGTTAATTCCTTCCTGAAAATAATTAGTACAATACAATTTTGAAGCAACCAAATGTCACTGCCTCAGTGAAATCCGTGGTAACTTGTTAAAATGATGTCCATCACACTACCCAGTCAGACCTTTGGGTACCGCATGATGACACGAAGTGGCTCTGATAGCCACCGGCAGGGGCCGATACGTGCAGCTATATAATGTAAAGATTGGAGAGCTATCGGTGTGGAGAGAGCCGGTATGCTATCCGTCACTCGGTCACGACCCTGAAACAATCTGCATACCGGCTGTGCATGATAGAGGCATGATAGGCGATTAGGTTCATGGTCAAAGCGACCCTATATGAACTAATCACGATGTTCTGCATTCCTCTCTACAGAATGAGACAACTTGAAATGATATCGTCATGAGCTGTTAATGGGCGACGCATTTTACTGGGTGAAGAGCTGGCTAAAAGATCAGTAGTTAAGTATATGTATTATAGAGCATGAATAAACATAGGGTAAATGGTCCTAATTAGCCACCCCTCCCAACATGCGATCTCTCACCGAAGAAAGAAATTGACAATCATACAACTTCAAATGCATTCTGGAATACTAAATATGCAATAGAATTAATAAATAGCTCATGTGCGCTTAAACCTCGCGGCTCGCCCTGGTGTGGTGGGGGGGGGGGGCTAAAATGACCCCACCCTGCGGTTTTTCCTAGCGGAAAAATGGCGGCGGGCAGCGGCGCAGCGCCGCCGTTTTTTGCATAGTTGTTTGGGCATTCATTGTGCATACTTTGAAACAAAATTAGACTCGTGTCATGTCAGGTCAGGCCACCAGATCAGGTCAAGTGACTCCACCACCCAAAAAGTTTGCAATCGTGTCAAAGCTAGAGTTTTTCTCTGATCAGTTTCAAACGTACAGCGTGTCATAAGAGTATCTCTACCTATAATTATTTTGAGCTCGGAACATTGATATCGGTGACGTAGGATCAGGTCAATTTCGTGACATCTCCATTATAAGTCAATGGGGAAATATCCAATTGCTTCCTATTTTGAAAATATTCATGACATTAGTACATTTACTTCTGAATCATGGTATTATAGGCTATTCTTGCTAATCATGGTAAACGTTTTGTTCCATGAGCAATTTTAGGTCACTTGAGGTCATCTGGGGTCACCATCACTTGTTTGAAAATAACTCGCGACATAATGAAGCTAGAGAAGTGAATCCGACGGCAATCTGTTTGTCCTTTCAAGACGCGTCTGCTAATGTATAGTTCGACCTACTTGGGTTATCACTTGACCTTGACCTGAGGTCAAGTTTTCAAGTTGACCTTACCAGGTCAAAATGCATATCATTCAAAGCGCCTTGACAAGATAAACACGATGACGTGAGTATGTGAGCGTTATCTTTATTGGTTAAAAAGTTATAAGCGAAAAATATTTGTTGTCAAAAGGGGCCATTTTTTAATTGTATGACCTCTGGAGCCTAAGCTATTGACCTGAGGTCAAATTTGACGACACAATCAAAAGAAAGTTTTAATTTCTGTCGAGTGGCTCTTAATTGTTTGCTTCTAGCTTGCATAGTTTCCGAACTATAAGGGAAGATATGGAGCAATGTCCTATATCTGGAAAGTTTGACCTTTTATGACCTCTGATGACCTCAAATTTGACCTAAGGAAAAAATAGTCGAAGTTACCTCAAGCTAAATTATTGAGAGTTTTCGAACGTTTTACCAGCGTCTTTCTAAGGCTTTCGGTTTTCGAGTTACTAGAGGGGGGGGGGGTCATTTTGGCCCCACCCCACCAGGGTGAAGTTGTCTCAGAGGCCAACCAGGGCGCGGGTTAACCAGTTTCAGCTCTTTCCTACTTGTGTAGTTCTATTGTAGTGCACAGTAACACGCACCGCATAGGTGAGCTTTGAACACTTTCGTACCTACATTTTGATTACAAATTGCGTTTGAACTTAACTTGGCATCGATGGTTGCTTTATTGCGTCTTATATGCGTCCGATATTTCTATCCGGACTTTGATTTGGAAAACTTACATTTCCCTAATTGCGCCTGAAGGTATTCAGAGAACGCCCGTTGATACTAAAGCTTAAAATTGAACACTAATGGCTTCCTTACATTACGACCGACAGTAGTTTGTTTTGTTGATACTCTAGATCAAATAGGAGTGAAACGGCAGAAACGGAAATTGTGTACGGCAATGTTACAGGGATGCTTATGTTGGGTTGTTATATCACCCGGTCGCAAATAGGCAGGAACATCCCGTCGCAAGTAGGAAACAAGATCCCCCATTTTAGTTTTGGCAAGGGTGAGCAAGATTGCAGTTTGCAATTCTACATATTGATTAGAGAATGAAGATAGATCATAAATAACTAGAAACATGCTCACGCTTCACGTAAAACAAGTGTCACAGTCGTAACGATAACAGAATAGGCACCAGCGCTCTTCCACCTAATGGGGTCGCTAATCTGCGTATACTTTCTCTGCATACTATTGATTAGTTATCCGCGTACTTCCTCGTTACATATTATTGATTAGTGATCTTTATTGATAATATGTACTTCCAGTACATATTATCGAATATTTTTGTTTTTAGAGCTCCAAGCCAATACATTCGTTGGAGTAGTCGAGAAAACTCTCCTGTTTAATTCATTTAAAATTCCAAAATCATTTAACTCTCCCTCATCGACGTTCAAGTTCAGCCTTAATTGCCTGTGGCAGCTGAAATTAAAATGACGACCTATCGAACTGTGTCGAACTTTGAAACGCTTCAGTATGTAATCTCTAATAGTCTCTTTTGATGTGATAGGTACTTCAATCCTTGTGCTTGTGTAATGAATACTAGTGAAGCATTCATAGCATGGAGACGAAGCGAGTTATTGCATTTTTTCCGGTGTCTGATAAATATTGCTGTTTTCTGCAAAAGTCAACAGAACCGGTGGTGGGGTGACGTTTAAACGCGATGCTTAAGTTTTTCGCAGATAGTGGGAAAACAGACCAGCAGCGTCACCAGTTTTAGCATATGTGTTGGAGAATCTACTGCCCTCATTGTAAAAAAATGTATCGGGTCATCTCAGGTCAGGTCACGGGACCAGGTCACGTGACTCCACGTCTCAAGAAGTTTGCGGTCATGCTAAAGCCAAAATTTTTCACCAATCAGCTTCAAACTAACGTTTTTTTATGATGGCATAAGCATTATTTCAGTCTAAGTACTTCTGGATCATGTTACTATATGATTTCTTGACAATCTTAGTGCATTTTGTGTGCAGTGACCCCTACTTGAGGTCATCAGAGGTCACTATCACTTGTGTCAATTGCTATCCACACAATAGCGACAGATAAGGGAAACTGGCACCAATGTGTTAGCCTTGTCGCGACACAACTCTTAATATGCAATATGACCCTCTTGGGCTTGATCTTGACCTTAGGTCAAATTTTGAAGTTTACCAAACAAGGTAAAAATTTCTGACATTTAGAATACATTGACGTTACAAACACTATGGTAAAAACAGCATGCATTTTTATGTATTAGCTTAAAGTTGTTAGCAAAACAAGACTTGCCATAAAGCAGGTTTCCATGGGCATCTACAATGTAAACTTCTAGGTCGATAAGGAGAGATAAGTGTTTTCAGATTGAAAAAATATTGGGAGAGTTTCTTCCAGTATTCCAATAGATTTCGAAGGTTTGAGCTTGGAGCATAAACTTTCTGACGTTTGCTTTTTGGAATACTGTACCACAAGTACGCATTTATGTGTTATCAGTTGTAACTTTTTAGCTATACGACTAAAATTCCGCAAAATAACGTAAACATAAAATTCAACTAAAATAGTTTTTAAAGATTGACACCCATATATTTTCTACGCACAATGTTGTGAAACTGTTTATCGTCTTAAATATAATGCCCACTCGACAGACCACACGAAGTATTTGACGTCAATGAGGCCCATCATAATGCCACTTCAGCCGATATGTTTGCGTCAAAAGTTGCAGGGACGTACCCTCGCCTCTCCCGTCTCACACCACACGGTAGTGCCATTCCTGAGCTATCAGTTGACGGCTTACCAGGACACCCGATATCTGACTGCCTGATGCGCTGACGGAGACACCTTATCATACTGCCCACCAGCTCTGAGTCATGGCAATGTTACGCAACCCCCGGCCGACTGACTTATGGGACGTTCAACAGGTGTGGCCTCACTCATGCGATCTTTGTTAGAAACACCGCTAATCCGGGGGCGGGACGACCGTCATTCTTGTAAACGATTAGGAAATCCCAGCATTTCTCAAAGCCATATATCAGTAACACGTGTTAGCACAATGCAAAAACATAATTTGCCGTTAATAAAAGCAAGCTAAAATTACACAATAGGTGAGAGTGGCGTAAAGCTAACTACTGAGGTAAAGCGAACCACCCACTCTGCTGCTTTTATGAGAACATAAAAATACACATACATTTATTTTCAATAGCAATACAATGCTGTTGACACACGTCAGACCATAGCAAATCGCTGATCGTGGCATAGCTAATAACCGAGAAAAGGTAATATCATATATATGTCCTAATTTTAGTGGGCAATAAGTACCTAGATTGATAGAGTGTCTGCGCTTAAACGCCAAGTAGACTGCTGTCATTGAGCAGTATATCGGTAATGTAATGCATAGTCGTAATTGTGACGTAAGCAACGGGTGCATTTTAGTTTTAGGCGTGTCGTCTCAAATGCTTGTCAAAACGTGAAACTAAAATTTGGGGTTAAGTGGACCTGTTTGTATTTCATGTTTAGACCGCACTAATAATGTTAAAAGAATAGCAGAATTGGTTCGCTTCTGTTGTTATCGCGTTATATGTTTTTGGAAAATGCTCGAAGTGCAGAGCATTCTGCATAGCTGTTTTGTTATCATTTATATGGAGAACCTACCAAATAGTCTGTTTGGCTGGGTTAATTGCCATTACACGACATTTATGTTAGCAATGGAAACTAACCAATTACAGTAATTGAATAACGACTATGTGCCTGGAAAGCTAAGAAGTAACGACATTGTAAATAAACATTGTTGTATTAGCCGTTTTCACGATGGATTTATGCGCGGCTGAGAATATCCTTACTGAGAATATCCTTACTGATACTTTAGTATGAATATTTCAATTTGTTATGCCTTCCAAGGAAAAAAACTGATTTAGGCTAGATAAACAGTAATCGTCATTAAGGAAACCTTTTTTTGTATCAAATTTAATAAAAGGTGCAATATAGAACATAGCCAAAGAAAGATTTTATTTAAGATCAGTTGTTCAATTTCATACAGTATCTGGCAACTTCAGAGCGGCGGCCATTTTTAATACACCTGACCGTTGCGTCCCTCAGCGTCCCTTGCGCCGGTACTCTTGGCAGCAGTCTTGTCTTGACAGTCTTGACGGCAGTCTTGATTGAATCATGAAATGGATTTGCGAATTGTGCCATATCAGACGCAATCGAATCCCCCTTTTGCACTATTGAGGATCTGACTGCGTATCGACGCAAGGTTTTAGATGGAAATCTGGCATCACAACTAATTTTTGCAATCCTTTTTATGCTTATTTCAAGGAAAACTTGCATTGGCAAAAAAACAACACATTTCTTGCCAACGTACTAACAAATTACGGGGAGCATTTCTGGCCCAAAATTACATATAATAGTTATTCCTTAAGCTCATCCTCTTAAGTCTCAGTAAGGATATTCTCAGTAAGGATATTCTCAGCCGCGCATAAATTCATCATGAAAACGGCTGTGTATAGGGTGAGGTAGTTCACTTCGTTTTTTTTTCCTTTTACTTTACCAGAAACATGTTCTTTGATTTTTCGGTGTCAAATTATGCCAATTTCAAGGTCCTAGATAAAATTAAGGACATTGATAATCAGAGCTGAAATATGAAACTACCTTTCAGATACATTTTATGATAATTTCCAGTTGTCATTAAAAATCATGCAACATAAATCCTTAGCTGGTCCGCTGTACTACTTAACCCCATTCTCTTCGGCATTAAATAATGGGAAGTGCGGTGTCTTGAAAGTTTGATGCAAGTATATAGGACTATAACCATTTCACACATAATCGTTTTTCCGGATTATCCTGACACCGTTCATTTCGTTTATTTTTATCCTGACATCTTTATGCTGACATTGTTATCCTGACACCAAGCAAGTCAGGATAAATTGAAAAGATTGTTGGTGACGACAACAATTTTGATGAAGTACAAAAGCCCTTCAAACACACAATTACCAACATAATTTTAGAAGTCATATGTTTGGTAGGAGCCGATAAGGAAATTTGTATTCAGCTGATAAGGAAATCAGAGCGGCCCATCACATTAACATTCACACAGACACAAGTAAACGTCACCCAATAATCCATATAACCTGCAATAGAAATGTTAAGTGTTCACCCGTCACCAATACGTTTGCCTTCAGTGGCTCATCGGGGGCTTCAATCTATTGTTCGGTGTGCCCATATCAAATATTATAAAAAGCACATATTTTTTAAACTATCAATAGCATGATATTCAATTTATATCGTTGCCTGTCAACCGATCTGAGAAGACATAATCGCAAACCCTATTACATATAGCATATTCTTCACATAGTTGCCTTACAGATACGTCAAGTAGGTATTCATGACGGAAGCTTAGTATAGTGCGTTGAATTTATTGTTCGCGGTGCCAGGATTTATAAAGCCCAGTCGCAAATTTGTCATACCATCTCAGGCATATGCAAACGAACACATGATTTTCTCAGGAGTCCCGCTGTCCGGCAGCGTTCCTGTATCGATGCTGCAGCCGCGTGCGGTGCACACTGCACATGGCTGTCCTACCTGGCTGCAGCATATATCACTCAGCTCTTATGAAGAGCTGGCAGACGATATGAATATCAAACGCGCCGAATCATCGGCCATCCGGGCCCGGCGGCCAACATGTCCCTGGCAGTCACACCTGCCAAATCACCGTCCATATACGAGCCGCCATGTATATGACAATGTACAGGACAGGCGCATACGTCACACAGTTGTATCCTGTCGCGGAGTCCTGCAACGCGACGGACGAACAGAGCCGGTCACTGCAGGCTGGCACGACGCCATTTTTCACTTTTCGCCTAAGTGTTCTAAGCAGCGAATTTCACGAAAAACTGAAAGTAACACGAGCCGTAGATAATGAGGTGACGTCAAGCCGCGCGACGGCCGATCCGTTAATTGACGAAACGTGTAGTCTCTGTTGCTACGTCCAGTATTGCGGGCTGCTAATCGTTATTCTGTGACAGCGCTCACAAAGTACAGGACGCATACGCCGCACACTGACGTGTGTCAGGTATTTTACGGAGCGGTCCACACACGACGACGTCTCCCAAATATGGCAGACACCGCACACCAACCGCCGTGAAGCTGCGAGTTGAAGGCTCTCAGAAAACCGGTACTGCGTAGGCTTGTAGTACAATGTATCACTGCATACCTACCTCATAGCCACCGTCATGCATACAAAATGCGGTGGAGGGTATAAGCATACCTTCAATATGGTAGACATGTCACGCATTTATAAGACGAGGAAATGAATGTTAGCAGCGTAATATGCGGAACCATCGTCGGCTTATCCTGCTGTTTGTTGCTGTGTCGGGCGGGACAGACTCTGTGTCTGGCGGGACAGACTCTGTGTCGGGTTGGACAGACTCTGTGTCGGGTTGGACAGCCACTGTGTCGGGCGGGACAGACCCTGTGTCGGACGGGACAGACTGTGTCGGGCGGTACAGACCCTGTGTCGGGCGGGTCAGACCCTGTGTCGGGCAGGACAGACTCTGTGTCGGGCGGACAAACCCTGTGTCGGGCGGGACAGACCCTGTGTCGGGCGGGACAGACCCTGTGTCGGGCGGGACAGACCCTGTGTCGGGC
>JARBER010155990.1:0-10726 GCA_030265075.1 Balanus glandula
ATGCCGGTTCCAACTCATGATGAGCTGTGACGGGGCCGGTGCCGGTTCCAGTTTTTGGAGAAATTTTTGCATCTCTACTGCGAAGTGCTTGAATCAATAATCAAACATAACATTGTTGACTTCCTGGACCAGAATGAACTTATGAAGGATATCAACACGGATTTAGAAAGGGTTGCTCTTGTTTAACCAATCTTCTGGAGTTTTTGATTTGCAACGAATATGGTAAAAGCCAGACTTATCTTTGATTTCAGTAAAGCATTTGACAAAGTTCCTCATAAAAGACTAGGGTTGCAACTTACAATGCATGAGATCAGGGGCAAGACTCTATTAGATAGAAACGTGAGTTTCGGGACGTCAGCAAAGGGTTATATTAAATGGATGCAAATCAGAATAGAAGGATGTTCTCATTGGTGTTCCACAGGGCTCAGTTCTGGGACCATTGCTGTTTATATTTTGTGTGTGAATTCAATGGAGAACAATATAGACAGTAAGGTCTTCAAATTTGCAGACGATATACAAGTTATATCCGGACTATTCGAAGAAGCTATGACCAGGAAGCGATTCAAGCAGATCTTGAAAAGCTCTCCGAGTGGTTTAAAGCATGGCAGATGAAATAAAATTCGATTAAATGTAAGAGTATGCACGCTGGACGAGTAAGCACTGCAGGAAATATGGATATGAAATCGGTGAACTGAAACTGGAGCAGATTTAAAAGGAAAGAGATTTAGGTGTCGTGATCAACATTGGACTTATCAGCGTTAGACCAGGTCATAGCAGGTAGGAAAAAGGCTCTTGGGTGCTATTGAGGTGCTATTAACAAAAATATTTTGTACAAACGTGAAGAGCTAATAACAAAACTGCGTTTCGCGTACGTGAGACCACATTTGGAGTATTGTGTGCAAGTCTAGTCTCCGTCTTATGAGAAAGATTGTTGGCTGTTCGAATGATGCATGTTCGAATTATGTCCGCCCGATAGGTCAGTCGGTAGAGCGCTGGGCTTGTGAACCAACCGGTAGTGAGAGCCCGGTTCGAGTCGCTTCGGCGCTCGCTATTTGCTCCAGACTGGGATGGCTGTCACAGGCTCCTTGCCTACTTCCAAACCAAGCAACACAGAGCAATGCGGTAAAAAACAGCATGTTGCCTGCATGGGAGGAATATAACACTATGAGATCAGAGATGTTTAGGCTGAAGATCAATGGGTGACTTTTCAGGTCAATAGAATGACCTCGGCTCGACCACGTCCAGAACAGCGATTTGGCTCCGTCAGGGACCGTCAAAATCGGAAATTGATCAATCTCAATAACAAAGAATGGTTCCAGACCAGTGTTGTCTCTTAAATACAGCAAAGGTATTTATTTGTTCGTATCTAGTGAACAAGGGATATTAAAAAATGATGTCTGATGACTCATGAGTTACCTTTACTTCGGGAGTCATCACTCGGTAAAAACAGAGATAATGAGGATTGAGGTAATGAGGGTTTGAAATTTGTTTTGAGTATTGTCCATATTTATTCCTCTTACATTTATTCCGTTTTTTTATATCCTGAAAAAGTGGTTTGGGAAACTTTTTTTGAAAAAAAGGTTTATGATTAAGAGTTAAGACATAACTAACAATTTCAAAAATCAGACAGCAATATCGTGGAGAACGTCTTTTCCCATCTTTTGCTGTTTTCGGTTGGCAATTTGCTTTAAAACTACATTTTCTAGAAGGTAAGTTTTGTTTCGCCAAAAATGGTATACCGTGACGCCTAAACTCATGTCACAAACTAATTAACAAATTCCAATGCAATTTTGATAGGATACTTATTATTGTTGCAGACTCAGCTACTGAAATCGTCAGCAAGATTTGATGCATGTGTAAAAAGCTATTCAAGAAAACCTCAGGGGGGAGGTGGCTGTCAGTCCTTTCCCCCTCGTTGAGCGAAGGTTAAACGCTAGGGCAGTGTTGTAGCTGTTTTTTTTTTATATAGAAAGAGTCGATATTTGTGCTATTCCGTAGTGATTTGGGCGAACTTGGAATATCTCAACAGATAGATTGAATCTGGAGAAGTGAAGTTATGGTCAAATTCAGAAAAATATGTTCTAACACATGAGCGCTGTAAGTAGGCGCACTCCCATCAAACGATTTCTTCCTCGAACCATTGACGTCATTCGTAAACGAGGCATGTGCAAAACAACCGTCTTGAGCGGCAGGCTCGGTCTGGAACCGCTCGTGTCGGGGTGAAGTTTGTCTGGCCGGCCCGGCTGGGTCGCTCTCGCCTCCGTCGGCTGGCCGCTCGCCTGACGACTGGAGCGCGGCACGCGGTCGGTGCGTGCTGGCGACCACGTGGCGCCCGACCCGACCCCTGCCCGGCCCGGCCCGGTAGCGTCCACCCCAAACGGGCCCCGCCGCCGCCCTCTCCGGGTCCCTGGGAGGAGCGTGATGTCATCACCGATCAGACGACTCAGTGGCACCGCTCTGCTCTCATGTCAGGCTCGTGAAGCCATGAGCGGGTCCAGGGGGCCCATATGCCCCAAGCCGTTTGAAATTGGTGCAAAATCGACACATTTGATGATATATAAGTAATTCTTAGCTGTCACTAAGGGAAGTTTGTTTTGATATTATGAATGCATAATAAAATACAATTCGATGAGTTTCATAAAAAAAATAACGTTTGGGGTTGTCCCTCCCCTAAAAACCACCCGGTCTGGATCTGCCTTTGCGTGTATCAACACATTCTGCCCACTACACAATAAACTGAAAAATGTGACATGTCGGGCAGCTCCCACAAAAACGTCAAGCGAAAGCAAAAGGTATAGCACCCATTAGGTAACTATGTGGCCTTTTCGTATTTATTTTTAAGGGAATGTGCAATGTGTATGCTGACATCGCGTATTTTTTTCCTTTGTCACTGGTTTATAGAAAACAAGTTCCTGGGGATCCATTTCCATCCTAATTTGTCAATGCTAGGATGCTGACGTTATCTGGTTGGAACTTGTTCCCGATTTCTCAGTTAGAACGATAAGTCAGTGCGATATTTAACCCGTGCCCCGCTGGGGTCTCCAGCCGAACGCGCCCCGCTGGGGGGGGGGACATTGGGGGGACATATCCCCCCCCGTTATCTCCCGAATCAATAACCGCAGCGCAACGCGTAAGGCGGCAATCGAAAGCTCTTTATGAGCTGCGTTCAAAGCATGCTTAAATTTTCCGAAAAAGGTCACATTTCAGGTCACAGTCAGGTAATCCGCAAAATGTTTGGTATTTTTGTTTTTGGGCCAAATATTCCGTTCAAAGCGCTAAATTGGGACCAATGTCGCACTGAGTGGTCTCAAAGGCAGTGGCGTACAATTTGAAAGCAGCATTAATTTTTACGACTTGATCCAAAAATGGTCAATGTCAGGTCAAATAAGGTCAAATTGTTCTTAGACCTATTTTGCCTCAGGAATACAGCAGTGTCATTTATTTGCCTACATCTGGTCAAATAAATCCCAAAAAAGCAATTGTGAAAAATGACGTCATGAATTACCAACACTTCGGGAGCCATAAGTCAGGCAAATACAATCTTATTGGCTTGAAATTTGGTTTGGTATTGCTCATACGTAGTTATAATACATATCTTACGTTTTTTTAATTTTCGAAAGCAGTTGGTTTTTCAAAAACTTAAAAAAAAATGATTTTTGAAATTTTGGGCGTCAAAAACTCAAACTATCTGGGATTTTCACAATTTTGAAAATCCCAGATAGTCATCTTTTAGACAATCTTATTTCCGTTCTTTTAACGTTTTTTTTATTGCCCTTTGCTGCATTTCTCGAATTTCAGCGATTTTTCAAACTGTCATTTTTCATCAAAAATGGCTTGACATGACGTCATTAAAACGTCATTATCTGAAAAGTTATGAACCAATCTCATAAAAATTTGCTGCGAAGACGTGAAATTGATGCCCTCTAAGGTACTGTAAGTTTCGCGTCGATATCTGGTATAGTTTTGGAGTTATTGAGGAAATTCGGGAGGGGGCAAGTATTGCCCCCTCCCCCCTCACCAGCGGCGGGTTAACGATACCACATTTTCATTACGGTAGAAATAACAAGTTCGTTGTAGCTTCGACCATAATTGAACAGGACTGGATTGAATCGTTCTGTTCGTTTTTATTATTCATCCATAACATTGATGGATTCCTCATTTATGTCATTAATTTTTTGCTCAAATAGAACGCGTTGGAAATGTCTCAATTTGTATTCATCAAGTCGCTGACCGCTGTTTCCATGCGGATGCGGTAGAAATCAGGACTAGGTAGGTACAGGTATGCTGAGTGGTTCCTCACATCCGTTGGAGTCCTTCAGACCGAACCTGGCAACGCGGCCAGACAGCATGTAGCATTCCATCAGGTCCGCAGACGTCTAACGGGGCTACAGCTACCACCTCATTATGCAGCTCATGTGCCTCATTCTGAAGTAATCGTGTCCTGTTTAGGGCTCACATTGGCGTTCTCATGATAATTATTTTTGACTTATCTGACGGGATATTCCATTGAAATACATATATCCGACTGGATGTCCTGTTTCTTCAGAGATTGCTTAGAAACACGATCGATTACAACATTAATGGATACGGTGTGATGAAAAGGCCGAGTGTGCGGGCTGTGAGGAAGCGACAGACCTGTGTGGATGGGAGGGGAGGGGATGGGGGCGGGGAGGCTCTGCTGGGTCGCGCCGGCCGCTCGGCAGTCCTGGTGACAGGGGTTAGGGGAGAAAGGAGCCGTCTCCACCGTCCCTTCCCCAGAGATAACGGGCAGATAAGACGACATTCCATTCCTGCGGCCGCGTCGGCAGGGCCCCGGCACCCGCTGTCGGTCCCGGCTGACCTGACTAATGGCACTGGACACTGGCCAGACTTCAGCGCCACGGCTGCCTGGCTGCCGGTACTCACTGACCTGTACCTAATGTGTTGTCGTTTGTGAACACTAAGTTCTCAACTAGGGAAACGCATTTTTGGTGCAATTTTATGTATAGAAACCAAACAATATTTTCAACTAACAAATTTGACTATGAACTCATCTATGGGAATTAGTTTCAAAATTGGCATGTCATTATTTTTGGCCGATTTTGTTAAGATCTATTATATATTTTCCAATTTATAATCAAAGCAAACACTTGAAATAAGCAGAACTACCGATTTCCATTATTGACTTTATCCACCAATAGGCACTAGGCAGTAGGCAGTCCCAAGTTCCAACGGCTAACACCAACACTAGCCGCCGGGGAGCGACCCGGCATTTGACCGGCCGCTGCCGACGTAAAAAGGCCTTCGCGGTGTTAAATGTGCACTGAGCTGAAGCCAAAATGTTCAGATTTTGGAAACCGTGAAATGATCAGGCCACCGCCTTCCAACATTCAGGTGACTTTCAAATGGCCTTCCAACATTCAGGTGACTTTCAAATGTCAGTTGTTAAAAATTATTTCTCCACCAACACGGAACAGTGTGTCCTTTCTAATAAACTTTGCACACCGCGAATATTCCAATTGGTTATGAAATTGGAGAAGAATAGACAACTGACAGATTTATCCCGAACGCCAATATGTCAGAAATCACAGCCCTAGTCTGCTTCTGTTCTTGCGGATGGTTTTCAGTTAGCCTGAAGCCTCTAGCGCTATTACTCCAAATCATCTAAAGCTCTCCTTTTTTGGATATCTTGGCACTGCCGATGGTGTTGACTAACCACTTGCAGCATGTGCTGCGATTGTTCTTCGTCATTTTTGTACCCGCGATTAAATCCGATGTCAACAGCGACCACGCCAAGCGAGGTGTGTCTCCCATCCAGGAGTTCAAACCGCAGGCTGACCAAGTATATATGATCTCTGGAGAATTAGTGGCCTAGCCTACCTTCAGCACATAATATTTGTTTAGATGTGTGGTGTTTTCCGATACTTTTATGTCGATCTATTCTGTAATGCCCGAGGTTGCCAATCTCATAAAAATGTTGACGAATCGATGTTAAATATTGTGAACAAACGTGTGCATCGAAGATGGGACCAGGGTCCATCAACATGTGCGTACACTATATCCAATTTTGGATCTCAACCAACTAATGTTAGATGGCCGGTTTCCTTCCATTGCTGGAGGAAAGTTTTGAATCTGGTATGTTGTTGACAACCTGAAGGAACTTATTGGAGGTGTGAAAGTCTGAGAACGTCAAGACTCACCCCTGGGCTAATGGCTCTGTGTGTACTCTGCCTGTCACGCCTCCTATTGTCGCAATGCTGTGTCCTGGGTCGGCCTGCGTTGTGCCTCCTTTTCGCCGTGACCGTAACGATTCCGTTGGCTCTGTCGTTTCAGGAAACTGAAGAGGCATTTTACCTGTTTGACGTCGGTGACGTCATTCTAAAATACAACACCTGGCTGGAAAAGCTGCCACGCGTGACGCCGTTCTATGGTGAGGCCGGTTGGAGCACCCCAGCAAACACCGCTAACTGTAGGCCGATGCGTCATTGTAGTGCATAACTCGCTCATGGTTTTAAAGAATCTCCCGATCGGAGTTTCCCTCCGTTTCCCTGCCTGCCAGCCATTGGTTGACTCTGATGGTGACTAGAGATCTGTGACGTCATCCATACAAGCAATCACCCCACTTGACAACACCCCAGATAACCAATCAATGACCTGTCCAAATGACCTTGCCTGACCAATCAGCGCTCGAAGTGCGAATTCCGTAGCAGGGTTGTAAACCCGTCTACCACCGTCCCGCCGAGCGGCGAGATCGATTCCTGACGGTGCAGCGCAGTTCCGCCCCCCCCCCTCCCCCCTCCAGCGGCTATGACGCGGCCTGACGCCAGCAGACCTCACTTCGACGGCACGGACCGATGTCCACTAGTCCTATGACGTCACGATAACAAAACGTGTCAGATCACGTTCAAGACCATGCTTGTGATCAGACCCGCCTGGGATCTCAATGGACTACTCTGCGTACAATTCATAAAGATCTTGGTTTCGGTGAACTCCTCTGTTTATAAAATAATGGCATTCACTAAGGGCGTTCTTTCTTATAAATGATAGGGAGAACCCGAATGCTGTCTTTATACTTCCAAATCCCATACGTAGCATGCAACGCCGTAGGCGTAATGTTAAAATGTGAAATGATTGCAGTGCCCACCCAATGGGCGCCAAATAACCTCAGTAGTTGTGGCGTCTTTAAGCCCAAATCATCATCATCATCATCAGTGCCCACCCAAAAGCATACAAATCGACACCACTGATATCAAGATAAGTGATCCCGGGATCTGAAAGTCCCGGGCACTGAAACACCACCGGGACTGTCTTCAACAGTGTATCTTTTCGCGAAAGCGACTTGTCTCGCTTGCCGGTCCGATGAACAGATGCTGAACAGATGTAAATGAATGACACAATGAGAACAGTCACTCTGTTCTATGGTCGTAAGATATAGGAACTAACTACAGTTGAGTAAATTTTGTATCAATTTGACATATTTATAGTTTTTTTTACCTAAAAAAATAATGTTTTTCTCGACCCATGTCTTTATAGCTTAACTTAATGGTCACTGCTGGTCCCAAAGAACTTGACTGCCTCTGCAAAACAACTCAATGTGGATTGCTCCGTTCAGGTGTGACGGTCATTCCAGACTGCTTTGTGATCTGTTTAGTCCTAAAGCCAGACTGATCCTCATCTGTTCTGTTTCAGCGGTGAAATGCAATGACCATCCGATTTTACTACAAGTTCTGAAGGCCCTGGGAACCGGTTTCGACTGCGCTTCCAAGGTCGGCTGCTATTTTATTTTAATCCACATATTAAATGTCTCATATCGCTCGTTTTGATAATGTATAACAATGTATCATTGATTTAACTTGTATTTTGCGTTTATTGTATTGTGACATAATTCATGTTCTTCCTCTTTGTCTTGTTATTGAGAACGATTTTTTACAGTGATTTTATCATCTTGCGTGGTATTTCATTTGCACTTGCTGGTGTTATTAATGTGTTCGTCCGTCTTAACTGGCATTAACAAATATTTTGTATGATTCATTCGTTCTAAGGTTATCAATAATAGCTTATAAATTCAGCTTATTTTGCTGGTTATTCTTCCTAGCACTTAGGCTCTCCCCAACTTTTCCCAATTAACTCTCGTTATATCATTGATTATTATAATGTACCGACAGGTAATCCTTTCCTTGAAATTGACGGGCGTAAAAGGCGTTAGTCAATCACATGTCTCTAAATGAACTGACTAGTGGAAACCTTTCTTTGTTAGTCGTCAACAAAAATATTATATATTTGTTTTAAGATCAGCTAACTTGAGACTGCTGAATCGCAATGTAGTTTGTGATCATTCTCATAGTTCCAGTCATTCTCTTTATGTTGGCCAACAACAGCTACAACAAAAAGTTTTTCACGCCAGCAACTGAATAAGTGAAACCGTAAAGAGCTGTATCAGTAGTTGCATTGTTTCACTGTACTTCGTTGTCCCATGCCGCGTCATAATGACCTGACCGTGTGCGACTGTATCTCGCCGACAGGCTGATAATCAGACCATGACCTGACCGTGTGTGACTGTACCCCGCCGACAGGCTGAGATTCAGACCATGACTTATATAAGTACATGACCTGACCGTGTGTGACTGTATCTCGCCGACAGGCTGAGATTCAGACCATGACCTGACCGTGTTCGATTGTACCTCGCCGACAGGCTGAGATTCAGACCATGACCTGACCGTGTGTGACTGTATCTCGACGGCAGGCTGATAATCAGACCATGACCTGACCGTGTGTGACTGTACCCCGCCGACAGGCTGATAATCAGACCATGACCTGACCGTGTTTGACTGTACCTCACCGACAGACTGAGCTTGAGACCATGACCTGACCGTGTTTGACTGTATCTCGCCGACAGGCTGAGATTCAGACCATGACCTGACCGTGTTTGACTGTACCTCGCCGACAGGCTGAGATTCAGACCATGACCTGACCGTGTGCGACTGTACCTCTCCGACAGGCTGAGATTCAGACCATGACGGATATGGGTGTTCCACCCAGTAAGATCATCTTCGCCAACCCGTGCAAACAGGCGTCGCACCTGCGCTTCGCGGCCAGTCGCGGAGTCGACCTGATGACCTTCGACAACGAGGCCGAGCTGACCAAGGTCCAGAATCTGATGCCGACCGCACGGTGAGTCGGCCAGATATTCTGAGCGCCTCTGACCTGAGCGGACCTAGTCTGATCTGATGACGTCCTAGTCTGACTGTCTGGTCTGAGCGCGTCTGACTTGAGCTGAGCCGACCTAGTCTGCTCTGATGACCTAGTCTGAATGTCTGGTCTGAGCGCGTCTGACCTGTTCTGAGCCGACCTAGTCTGCTCTGATGACCTAGTCTGACTGTCTGGTCTGAGCGCGTATGACCTGTTCTGAGCCGACCTAGCCTGCTCTGATGACCTAGTCTGACTCTGATCTGAGCGCGTCTGACCTGAGCCGATCCGGCATGAGAAGGCTGACCTCGTTTAACCGGGTCCGATAAACCCAGAGATGGGGCGCTTGATAGCCTTCATCAGCTAAAGCGACCCCCCCCCCCAAAAAAAAAATCACACAGAACAAAACGACACATAAGATCAAAGCCAGAGTTGTCCTGGTCTAAGCTGGCGTGGTGAGGTGGAGATCCTGGGCGTCAGAGCACCCTGCACTATAAGTGGCTCCTAACCTTTTGCGGTCGATTACTCACTTATAACGAGCTGGAGCCTCCATTCCCAGATCTAGCCTCTCTGCGGCGTATGTTATTGCATCACCTACCCTTGCCCTACATCAGCTATGACTTGGCTCGTGTGGAAATATACGCCGGAAAATTGTTGAAAAGTCTGCCCCCCCCCCCCCCATTCCACTTCACTTACTCCCCAGAGTGGAATCCTCCCAGGCCGGTTGGGAACCTCTGCCCTGCGCGGTGCGCCGGTGTCGTCTGCTGGGACACAGGATCCGACACGGCGCCTAACTGCCGCGGACTCTCCTCCCGGACGGTTTCGGTAGCAGGCAGCAGACTGCCCGTAGCTGCGGTCGGCTGTGTGTACAAACACCGGCAGAGCTTGCCCTCCTCCAAAGGCAATTTGCCCCGCGAACGACAATCTTGTCTGGATGCTTGATTTCACCTAAACAGCGATAGAGTCGTTCCTTAACCGAAATAATCATCACCGTCATGAACTCAGAGCTGCTGCTGGGGCGAGTTGTGGAGCGATTCTGGCGGAATCACGGGACGCCGTTTCGACCCGACCCATGTCCCGTCCTCTCGGTTATAAGAGGTCTGCCTCTATGCTGACCGAGCTCCAGACGTATGCGCGCGCCAGCTGGTTGTTAGGAGTGGTCCTGCTGACGGCGGGCGCTCAGCTGCCGCCTTTCCTGGAATGGCAGTGTGCTCTGGTAAATAGATAACAATGTTCAAAGTCAGGGTGACTGGCTGAGTATCACGATTTGGTGCCCTAGGGAGCTGGGATGGTAATAAAATGCGCCGGAAAATAAGTGTTGCGTAAGGTGTTGTTTATTTAGGAATTTCTTAAATGTTCGCACTGCATTGTTCAATGGCGATGGAGTTACCTCGGTAAATACTTCGATGATCTAGTCGTTAGAGTGAAAAAAAACTCTGGAAATCACCTTAATATCACACCTGTATTCAGGACGTCTTGATCACCAGGAAGCTGTTGGCGTGGCTGAGCCGCTGTGTCCGGCTATTGAGCGGCGGAAGTGTCATGTTAAGGGGGCCGGGTG
>JARBER010156011.1:0-10725 GCA_030265075.1 Balanus glandula
CATGCCGCTTGCAGAGGGTGGGCGGCGCCCTGGCGGTGGCCCGGGGCGCGCGGCCCCGCCGGCAGACCAGCTGCGTCCCACGGCAGAACATTCCGCGCATAGCGACGGCGGCGGTAGCGTGAGAGTGGGCATCTACACGGCGGTTTGAGACGGGTGCCTGTTATCGCCCAGACCCGCCCCGGGCGCCGCAGCCGAGAGATGAGGCGCTGCGGCAGAAGGGGACAGAACACGGCGGGATCATAGCAGCAGCGCCCGCTAACGGTGGAACGCGCGGACTCGGGTTCACTTGACACGCTTACTGTATTAGTGTCTTGTTATAAATTAGATAGGTACAACACGGATTAATTAACGCCACAGGCGACTTAGTCTCCTGCCAAGGTCATTTACATTTCATTGGAAATCGTGTTTGACTTATGTTTAGACACTCCGCAGGGAAATAATGCCTTGAAGCGCAATATCGTGTTGTAGGCTTGTTATTATTCATAGGCATTCTCATCATTCACGAAGATATGCATACATAACGCATAGTATGCCGCGTGCCCACAATGCCGATTATAATTGAAAAAGAATAGGTCACATTGAAAGTTGGTTTTAAATTCAACACCACGCATGGTGCTTTGCTCAAGAAAAAAAACGATTTCATTATGGATTTTTGCGCCGTTGAGTATAACTTAACTGAGGTTTTTCAGAAAAACCTCAAATTATCGAGGTATCTCGTCTTTCCTCAAGACCATCTGTAGTTTTTTCCTCAGTGGTGCAACAGCTCATCGTAAAATATGCTATTAGAACATATTTTGTTTGGTAGATAGATTGATGCTCGTCGAAAATTAGTATACTTCTCTTTTTCCTTCAGGAACATAATGACAATGTTCGACGCTTCGTGCTCCACGTCATGCCTGTGGTAGCTTAGATGAGAAAGCTATTGCGCACAACAATGCCGTTTTTTATAAGTACATATGCAAGCATTTTGTAACATTAACAACATGGTTTTGAAGCGTCGAGCACATTTCATTTCCCGAAACCTTTTCTTCTGGAAGGGACGCACTATTCCTGTGACAAAATTTCTTAATACTTTACGTGATGACTTAATTTTGTCACAACCCATCTGCTCTACTATTATATCTGTTCATTTCTATCTGCTCTACTTACCAGCTTCAGTTCAAAGATCATGATAAAGGTGAACAATCCACTTTAACTCTCGCCCCACGGGAGTTCTTAAACGACCCCCTCTCCGAAGGGCTTTCTTGCATAACTTTTCACGAATGCGGCGCATCTGGCTGAAATGATTGGTAGCTGAGATTACAACAATTGTACGTATGACTATTTTTTGTTAGTAATTTGGGGAAAAGGACATTTTGATGACGTCATGTTTTGCCATTTTCGATGAAGAGTGAATCATGTTAATAAAATCGTAAAAATAAACGAGCTACGAACTAAAACGCAAACCGAAAACGTGACAAGAAGTTGATTAACAAGGGCTACAAGATGTCTTGGTGTACCTATTTTTTATTCCAAAATTTATAAAAGCTTTTTGTAGCCAATGTAGATAAATTTGAAATGGCTATATTTATTGGTTAATTAGGCAAAATGATTGTTAAAATTGTTGGTTGCGTGAGAATGTATTGTCAAATTGTCTTGCAGGTAGCACAAAGAAAATGTACGCAGCTCAATTATTGGAGCCCTAAAATAAATTAAGACATATGAAGCATGCTCGACTTTCTTAATAAAACAAATTCAAAAACCAGAATAAGCCATAATGTGTCCAAGCAAAGCGCTCTCAACCAATTTCAAGCATACAACAAATAACTTGAGTAGGTATATCAGTACCTACAGAACAAGGACCATCAGACGCGTTGAAAAAAGTACGAGACCGATGCATCGGTGCGGCGTGGCGAGAGCGGGGCTGTGTTGCGGGGCGGTATGCTGCACCGCAGCGGGGCTGTGTTGCGGGGCGTTACCCTGCATCGTAGCGGGGCTGTGTTGCGGGGCGGTACCTGCATCGTAGCTGGGCCGTGTTACAGGGCGGTTTCAAATACCGTCCAGCATCATTACCTCGTGCCGGCAGTGGGCGGCCCTGTTTACAGCTGGTCCTGTCTGCGGTCCGGTGACTGAGGTCGGCGGTCGGCGGTCGGCTGCGGTCGGTTGCGGTCGGCTGCGGTCGTCTATCATGCGGACGGCGGCGCGGTGCGCCTTCTGGTCTTCCGCCGGGTGCCCGCTCTGTTTACGACTGCGTCCGGCCACGTGACTCGGTTTGTTGTGATGCTGCCGTGTGCTGGCGGGCCACGTGACTGGCCCGGAGAAATGGGCCGTGCAGCGCAGCAGCCGCGTCTGGTTCGAGGGTGCTGTGTGGGGCGTCTGGTTGCCGGAGAGGCTTCCACGAGTGTACAAAGCTCACACGGAACAATTCGAGTTTCATAGTCTCTACCTAATGGCTATCCAAAAATGTTTCATCGCTATTGGGATTTCGTGGGCATCAAATGACGCGACAGTCAGTTTAATAAAGCAGCATGAAGTATCACCACTTACAGCTTTTGATCTCTAGCAGATGCTGTTTCTTAACCTATTTAATGACAGAATCTGCTAATGTGTCAGGTAAGTGGAGCATAAATTTACGTGGGCATGCAGTCAGTGGCGACATTTGGAGGTGTTCCCGCAGCCGTGAAATGGACAAGGGAACGTAAATGACAGTGGGTCGCTAAGGGAATATGAGTAAAAATAAAAAAATAAAATAAAACGGTCAAACGCTGAATTATTCAATGTCCAGTTCCCGCCTCTGCTGTAGGGAAGTGCACAAAGGCAAGTGCGATTCCCAAGTGTCTAAAACAGAGACCAATACTAGTTTTGACTGCTATTGGCAGTGTTCTGTTTTTTTTTTCGCTGCTGAACGTGTGAAGTAGCATCACGACTCCAACAGCACCGCCAGCACCACCAGCACCAGCCCAAACTTAACCGGGCTACAACTCAGCCTCACCCCGTCCAATCAGCCATTACGTCCGGCTGCTGTAAGGTCGGGTCAGTGGCAGCGCCGGCGGCGGCAGTTCGTGCAGTCTGAGCTGGCGGTCGGTACCGGGTTCGAGACACGCCCGCGTCCCCCACAGCCGATCGTGACTGACAGCCAGACTAGGATCCTGTCCGAGATGGCATCGCCGCCATAACGGGCTGCTAGCCTCCAACTTCTCTTAGTCTGTGAGCCTCTGCAGGATGCAAACGGTGGACTGATTATTCCAGGGCCCGATGGACTGATTATTCCAGCGGCCGGCCGCTGATTATTCCTGTGGCCGGCGCGGTATTTGGGGGTTCGTGCCGTCGTTTCATGTCGGTATTTCGGCGCCCCGCGTGCGAGTCTCCCCGCCGACCGGGAGGACATAGTCGTCATTGCTGGGCGCCGTTACAGACTCGCCTCGGGTGCAGGCGGGATCGGTTCCTCTCCCAGCAGCTGCGGCAGTCACATCATCACCCCCCTCTCCTCCCTCCAACAACACCAGCTCCTCCCTGCGCAGCATCACGCCACAGACGGCCGTGCCCCGCGGCTGCCATATGGCCCTCTGAGCTGCCAGATCCGCATACCCAGCGCGTGGGAAGCGCGGGGCGGGGAGTTGGTGAGCGGGGTAATTTCGCAGGGGGCGGAGTGGCTGCAGGCAGAGACTGACTCAGAGAGCAGTAAAAGGTAGGTCAATTCTCCGCCGCGGGACACAGACCTGTTACGGGAGATAAAGAAGCAGCGCACGGTTTTGCATGACTCCACGCAACGTGCAGTTGCAAACAGTCAAACAATGGGCCGCTTATGGTGGGTCAGAAAATAGCTCGAGAAATATATCTGGGTGTAAGCAGTTGAGATATGTGAAGCATGCATGCTAATATATGTATTTTAACAACTGTATAAGAAGTAAATACATGCGTGATTGTGGTAAGTATACAAATAGTCATTGGTAAACTACCCACCAGTACCTAACATTCAAGCTGTAATATTATGTCCTGCTTATTTTTTTAAGCCGTTCTAAAGAAAACAATTCAATTGAAGTGAATCAGCGTCCAAATATACGACACAATTTCGAATAAAACATGACTCCTGGCAGCATTATGTCTAAGTGGGTGAGGCGATGTAGCCTATTGAGCCCAATTTTAGTTCCAAGTAATCTTCAAAAGATATTCATTACGAGCCATTCACGCGATGTTTTGTTGGCACCCGACACCTCATCAGGTGAACATTGTCACGATTCACCTGCTCCTCCAGTCAACCGCGCCGTAAACCACGTCACGCCATTATGCGGCCTCTATTATTGCCCACTTCCCACCCGCAATAACATGAGCACCCTCTCCACCCTTTCTGCCACCGACTCGGGAACAGGTCCCAATCACAGAAGCAGCACCATTTCCATAATGTCGGCAAAACGCGAGCCCCGCTGAAAACAAACAGCCTTCCGAGGATCCTCCGTCGTATTTTTCGCGCCGTCAAAACGGCTACCATGCCGCCCCCCGCTGGTCAGCGTCCTCACAATCAGCCGGCCGGGCAGCGGAGCAGGCGCCCTGCTGGTCCGCCGGGGGCGCGCGGCCGGCCCGCCTGGTATGTGGCGGGGGCGGGGGCGGCGGGGGGCGGCGGCCGCCACTGATGCCGCCCCAGCAGGAGACTGACCAGACGAGCCGACCCGTCCTCAAGATTTCCAGACAGTTGAAGACGGTTGGAGACGGTTAAAGTTTTGGCGCGAACGGCCAGGCTGCGAATCCTTGGTGGGGTAAAACGACAGATCATATAAAGGGGAAGCGAGGAAATTGAATAAAGCGGGAAAGTTGATACAGTTGGATAGAACTCTAATAGCAACAGCTCTGTAACGTGTTTTGGTAAGCAAGCCCTAAGGATGAACTTTGACATGTGATTGTCGCAAAAAAGCTACACGACACACCTTCAAGAAATGACGTGTCAAAGTTCATCCCGAAACATATCAAAATGTTATTATTTAAAGCAAGTTATCCTCACAACTAAAATGACATGGTGAAAACGGTGGTATTTAAAATGGTGAAGTCCATGGTGTTGGCATTTATATTTTGACAAACGTTTTGTAACGCAATTTTCAAGACGGAGAAATTCGTCCGCGGTCTATGATCAAACATTAATACCATTCAGGCTAACGACTTCGCCGAGCAAGACATGGTAAAATAAAAACCACAAATAGCCTGTAGTAAAGTAATGTATATTTAACACCTCGGTCTGTGTGTGATTTTCCACCCTTGACCTTCGGTGTCAGGCGGAAAATCCTGTTACGACCTTGGTTCTAAATAAATTTGCTATCTTCTCATGTGATATGTTATATCATTTTTCCACATTTTGTAAGTAGCTGCAGCTGTCAAGTGCCCCTTAAGTTCTTATTTATTATTCGTATGTGTAAAATGAAATGAAAATCACTACCGGCAACAGTTTAACGTCTTTTTCTTTCATTTTTTTTCTTCTGTCGGTCGTGTCTTTGATGTGTCTCACTTCTGCTCTTCTTCGAGAATCGAGATATATATCTTATCCTGAGATGATTGTGCTGTTCCCGCACTCAGCAGTGTTGATAAGATATACAGAGTTTAAGTGTTGGCGGCGGTTTCACACAGGTCTAAGGTATGTTTCTGGAGTACGGTAGCATGAAGATGTTCAGGGCAAAGTTGCTTTCTCTAGGGTCATGGAACGGACTGTCAAAGGGTAAACAAGTTTGTTCAGTTCGCTTGGAGTACCTTATCGGCGAAGGTTGCACCGTGTGTGGCGAGCTGCGGGAGACGTACAGATACTCAAAACTGTGTGGGATATTTTGTTATTTTCAATAGGGTTCGGAAGAAAAGACACAAAAATGAATCATTCACCTTTATTTTTACTGGTCATGCCACGTCTGCTTAAAATGTTTCCATTTGATTTTATGTAGCTCTTGTTAACTAATATATTGGATTGTTTATGAAATTCGTAATGGCCTCCAGACCAATAACGACAGAGGTTATGTGTTAAGTTAAGAAACGATGAGGTTCGGATCTTTCTAACACTCTGTGATGCGCCATAATCGACGAAAACACGTTGACCCAAGGCCCTATAGGCTACCCCGTTGACCTAATAATTTTCCGTGAAATTGCATATGCCAAATGGTGAGTCAAAAATAATTTAAATTTGCATAGCGATAAGTGTTGTGGCTTACGAGACACTGCAGAAAGCAAAGGATAGACCACAGTAGCTCGCAGCAAAGCAACACGTGTGCGTGTGGTTCAGCTCGACGCGGGAGATTTCTAACGGCGGCGTCTGGCTGGCGGGGCGGGGAGCGTTATTGCAGCACGGTGGGCGGCGTAATGGGCGGTAATGGGGACACAACTCCGCACTCTCTGATTTATGACGTGTAATTGGCCTGGCTGTTAGCGAAACACATTAATTGGGGCATTACTGTGGTCCAGACGCTCCTGCTGATAAGTTGGCTGCCTTTTTCTTGACATCGTGTCATCATATCAGTGATGTTCGGCGGCTCCTGTAAAAGGAGCTGCTTCGAAAATAAATAAATCAAATGTGAGAGAGTTAAAGGTGGCTGATAAACAGACATGACTCAAATGCGGTGGGTGGCGTGATTGGGAGTTTGTTCGAGGTCAAAGTCTGCATCTTAATTTAATCATCAAGATACTGTCAGTGTCGGTGACGGAAATTCATAGACGACCAGTTTTATTTTTGTGTAGTGGGTCGCCAACATAGCTCAACCATGTGCATTGTGCAACGGTTACTCTGGAAAACATTTGTCGGGGCTTACTTTGATATTCACTTCGCATGAATTGGTGCTGGATGGAAACAGCATATGACCAGCAGCAGCGCTTATCTCCTGTCTTCCATGTTTAAAAGGTCTGTCCCACCTGAGCATCATATTTGATCTGAAATAGCCACATAGACGGCCTAGCTTTGAAAATAAGCTTAGCAACAGTTAAAACAACCAAAAAGGTCTAATGAAAAGGTATTTGAGTTTGTTTTTGACATTTGTAAATAATAAGGCTCACATCTGTAACTGCATTGGGCCTTTTTGTTGATGACAGCGTCTCTTTTTAACAAATGTAGATGCGAGTCGGTTGGTTTTAAGATACAACTTTGAAAATCATTGCGAGTTTCATTGTATTTGTATTGTATAGATAGGCGGCCTGGAGTTCAATGTTGAGACAATAGCTTGTCTTTTAGGCTCCAGATTTGTCTGAAATAAGCTACTGCCTCATATTTGGCTGCAATATTTGTATTATCCAGCATTTCTTTTCAAGACGTCGTCAGCCCTTATATCAAAGCTTAGGTTTTTATGATATTGAGTGTTATTAGCAAATAGTAAATGCGATATTCGTTTCGTGCTCAGCAGCAGCTGCCCCATATTGCGAACATTTGACACACATTTGCTACTTTCAGAAAGGTGAAGAAGTTCTTTAATTATGAATGTCTAATGTATCCGGACGCCGTTGTATGTAACTTCTGATGATTGCACATGTCAAAATATGTGATCACGGTACCTCTCCAGTCTCGGCGGCTGATGGAACTGACGGTGACCCGCAGGAGGGCCAGCATCTGGTGGCTGCAGGCCCGGGGTTCGGGTCACTTCCGTCTGGCTCGTGTCCTCCATTGTCGTTCTGTCCCCTGCCCGTCACAGGGAGCCAGATGGCCACCGGATGTGTCATACCACCGGACATGCGATAGCGGTACTGATCGGGGAGGCGCGTGGCATCGGATGTGTCATCCCACCGGACATGAAACTTGTAAGTACTGATCGGGGAAGCGCGCCGCAACGGATGTGTCATACCACCGGACATGAGAGAGCGATACTGATCGGGGAGGCGCGTGGCATCGGATGTGTTATCCCACCGGACATGAAAGCTGTAAGTACTGATCAGGGAGGTGCGTTGTACCGGAAGTGTCGTACCACCGGACGTACTGATCCGTATCCGTACTGATATACCGTACTGATCCGCACTGAGCCGTACTGATCGGGGATGCGCGTGGCAACGGATGTGTCATACCACCGGACATAGGAGCCGTAAGTACTGATTGGGGAAGCGCGCCGCCGATATACCAGCTGATGGTGTAGACGGTTATTGAAGCCTGGGTAATTAGATCGCTGATATGTAATGCCTGTCTTATGAATTTCATGTTGTATATGGACCGTCCATTGGCAAGTTTGTATGCATAGGCGTTTTTAATTAAATTCAACATATCTATTCACACGTCATTATGTGTTTGTTTACTATGTTATAGGTTTTTCAACGAGATTTAACTTCTCCTTTCACCTCTCTTCCTGTTCCTATGAAATATACCTAGGTTTATTTACGATAGAAGACTCTGGCTGGTATTATATTTCCTTGTCGGTAGTATATTTTGTCTTAGGCTGCTGCCGATACAAAAAATGTAGATGAAATTCAGCTTATATTGATAATTTTTCAACAAAATACATGTGCATGACATCAACATTAACCATAGTTTTCACATTGTCAATTAGCGTCGCATGTCACACACTTGCCCCCCATAATAAAACACTACGATTAATTAATAAATACGTGACCAGCACACAAAGCTGGTCTAACATAGATTGTCAACGTCACATTGCTTGAAAATCAGCAGTACCAACAGATGCATGTCAAGTCATGTCAACAGTCAAGATGCATGCATCCATTAGAATGAAACGTGACTCGAACAATAACCTTCCCTATACATACAAAGTTGAAGGCGCCTTAAAAGTTTGACACTTATGATCCAATAATTAGTCCAACACAGGACAGTCAAATAAATAATATGCTACCCAAAATTGCTGCTCTACACAGTTTCACATTTAGTACTATAAATTATCTTCGAAATTACACACCCAATAAATAAAGCCCGCAAACAACTCCCTTCACACAGCCTGCAATATGTCAAACACCGTCAACAAACCCAGCCTCGCCAGCATTTGAGGTAGTACCCATCTCACCAGGCCCCCATCTACATGGCCAAAATGTCCACAATCCGGAACCCGGTCCTTCTCCGGACGCTCGCGCTGCGCTGATTCGCCAGACCCGTCCGTCCTCCCGTCACCCGGACCTCCTCCTGCCGGGAGGACTCAGTCCTCGGGCTGAAGGCGATCCTCAGGTCCTGCGGCTGCTCCGGGCCGTCCTCCGGGGAGGCCGCAGCCTGCCAGGGTCTGGCGTAGCTGGCCGTCGTGGACCACCAGTGCTCGGCGGCGGGCGGAGAGCGAGACGTCTCGGTCGGACTCGCCAGAGGTGAGCGAGCGGCAGGACTCGACGGCGCCTCGCTGCCGGAGGACTCCCCGGCCGAGTGCGCCGGCTCGTCTCGGGGCGAGGCGCGCGACTCGAGGCTCGCCGGGCCGGTGGCGCAGACGCGTCCGCGCGTGCAGGAGGCGCGGTGCATGGCGCGGGTGCGCGCCTGGCAAAATCCCTTGCCGCAGCGCTCGCACTTGAACGGCTTCTCCTTGAGGTGGATGTAGCTGTGGTCGCGCAGGTGGTCTTGCCTGCGGAAGGCCTTGCCACACACGTCGCAGGGGAAGGGCCGCTCGTCCGTGTGCGTCCGCTCGTGGATCAGCAGGTTGTAGCTCTTGCTGAACTCGCGCTGGCAGTACTGACAGATGTAGCGCTTGCGAGGCCGCGTCGGTCGCGCGGAGAGGGGTGGCGGCAGCACGAGGTTGCTGGAGAGGTAGCTGAGCAGCCAGGGCTGGTGCGCGGTCAGCAGCGGCGGCAGCAGGTCGGGCGGTAGCGGCTGCATCTTCAGAAGCTGGGTCACTGTTCAGCAGCTCGGAAGTAACCACCTCAGTGCGGTCAAGTCGCGGAACTAAATGCGGTTCGTCTCTAGAAGCAGCGCGGAGCGGAGCGGTCCGGTGAGCGGGCGGCTAGCCACGCCCCGCGTCTGTGATTGGCTGATCCGCCGGCACGCCCGCCCACTGTGCCACCCGCGGCGCGTGCCAGAGGCGGCAAACTTCACAGGGGAAGAACCTCCTCTTGACCTGGTGAATTGCGGGAGTGACGTGATTCTGCGCTGACTGGTATCAACACTTTGACGCTACTTTCTACGAGACGGTCAATACTTATTTTGCTTTTGCCGGTCTCATATCAAAACAACAGAAGAAATCAACACATGCAATCTTCCGGCATGCAACAAATTCAACAATGATATGTATTGTTAATCATTATGTAGGCTGGTGATCGTAATCTACCCCAATAGAAAACAACAATATTGCATATTTGTACTCTTACTAGAAAACAAGTCCTCGCCAGCAAAGTAACTCATCCATTCTAAATGCTTTATTTTACATGCAAATATATGTAAATGATATGCATCACAGAGGTATTGGCTAGTTCATTTGGTCCTTAGCAGTACTAGAATACAATTTCATCTCTCCTATGTATTGAAGCCCGTACATTCATCGTTGGCGCATCAAGACATCATGGGTGGAGACTTCCAGTCTCGGTGATGTCCTCGTGAGACCTGGATGCGTCTGGATTTTAGGCATCTAGGTCTACGACACGTCTAGCTGAACTTTAACCCTCGCCAGTGTAGGGGGGTGTGGATGCAATCCCCCCTCGGTTTTTCATTAATAACTCGCGTAGATATTAACCGATCGCGCTGATATTTTGGCTACCTTAGTGTTGAAAAATTTGACACATACTCTGAAAATTTTGAAAAAATCGATGACATGACCTTTGACCCAGGACCTGTTTCTCGAGGTCATGTCAGGCGGAAATGGCGTTCCGTAGTATCGACACAAG
>JARBER010156022.1:0-10724 GCA_030265075.1 Balanus glandula
GGTCCGGTCAGATGGAGGGTCCGGTCAGATGGAGGGTCCGGTCAGATGGAGGGTCCGGTCAGATGGAGGGTCCGGTCAGATGGAGGGTCCGGTCCGATGGAGGGTCCGGTCAGATGGAGGGTCCGGTCAGATGGAGGGTCCGGTCAGATGGAGGGTCCGGTCAGATGGGGGGTCCGGTCAGATGGAGGGTCCGGTCAGATGGAGGGTCCGGTCAGATGGAGGGTCCGGTCAGATGGAGGGGCCGGTCAGATGGAGGGTCCGGTCAGATGGAGGGTCCGGTCAGATGGAGGGTCCGGTCAGATGGAGGGTCCGACGGCGGGCGGTGGAGCTGCGCGGCGGCTCAGCGCTGCCGCAGCGTCATTATCGGATCGTTTCCGGACGGCGGCGCGGCGCAGTGGCTGCGTCCCTACTCCGTCCCTCCCGCCCCTCCCCGTCCCCTAACCCCTTCCCGACCCTCCTCTCCGCCCTCCGTCCCCAGGCGCTAATGACGTGCGCTGAGTGCGTCGATTTTGTCACCGCACCGTCGGTCGGACGGCATACGCGGCGCAGTGCAAAGCGGATCTATCCAAGCACGATAACAACGGTGAGAAAGAACAACATCAACACGGTGGCCTGAACGCCCCTCGTTCATCCTGGCGTTGAGCTGAACACTGAACAGACCGGTTAGGGGGGGGGGGGCTATGAAAATACTAGAACTCGCTCCTTTCGTGAGCGACAGAACTAGCCGGTCTAATTTGGTCACGATTCTTCAGAAACACCGGTCTGCAAATGTGCAGCTTCACTGGAGCGTGTCTCAGAGGAGCATCGCGTCTAAAGATGTCGTCAAAGACTCGGGGTTAAATTTATATATGTAATTATTTCACCACGTCTCTGGAAATCAGCAGCCATTTATCAACACAAGACATCCATTTATCATCTGAGAGAACGTCAGCACTTGATAACGATATGTGTCTCCATCAGAGTTCGCTACGGGCCAGGCTGACCCAGGGGTCCATGGGCCTGACCAGGGCTGGGCCTTCACTTTAAGGAAGTCTTTGGGGTCTGGATGGGTCTGGGCTGAAAATGATGAAGTAACGCGAGGAAGTTAACTTTTACAGCAGCACACTGTTGTAACTGTGGCTTTGTGTTATCATGTTTGGCTTATTGTTTTGGATTTATCTCATTAGGTAGGTAGTAAATATGCTTTGATAATCAAAAATAATTGCAAATGTGGAAACAAATGCATTTGTTGATCAGAGGCCCATTCCATTAGGATTTTGTAATAATTGCAATGATTATCATCACAACGGCAAAAAAAATTACGAACCTTACAAAACTGTTAACACAGAACCACCGGAATGTGAATTACCGATTGTAAAAGTGTGTTTGGCGCTGAAATTCAATTCAAGAGTATTTGTATTAAGCTCATGATGAAATAAAATGTGTTTTATTGTATACAATATTTCATAAAATATGTACATTGTTAAGAACCCGAAATTAAAAATATCTACGGGTGGCATTTTTAGGGCTCGCCCATTACATGCCCGTGTCCCATGTGCGTGTCCATTCTCGTGTCCGTTCGCGTGTCCGTTCTCGTGTCCGTTCCCGTGCACCGTGTCCGTGTCCCGTTCCGGTTTCCTGTTACGGTGTCCCGTTCCGGTGTCCTGTTTCCGTGTCCCTTGTCCCGTTCCGGTGTCCCATTCCTGTTTACCGTTGCCGCATCCCGCTCAGTGTCCTGTTCCTGTGTCCCAGTCCCATTTATATGTCGGAATACGAGGCCGGCATATGAGACCGGGACCTTGGATACGGGACCGACATACGGGACCAGTATCTAGGACTGAGACAACGGGAACGGGACACGGCAGCAGGACTCGGGAATCGAGCACGGGACACGGGATTTATTTGTAAAAAAGGAAGTTTACAAGTACATATTTTTATTTTTCAAGGTGGCACAAGTAATGAATTGTTTGTAATTACAAACTTATAACTCTAGCAGGTCAGAGATTTTGAATCTCATAAACTGCAATGATGGTGTTCAATTGTAAGTTGAAATGTATTGCCTCAAAGTTTTGCAAGAAACAAATTACAAACATTTGTAAAAATTGATTGTAATACCAAAGAAAATAATTGTGATAACAATATTGCTGCTTAAACCTCTGAACTGCCCGGTCCACAATAGGGTTCAAATTTATGAATTTGTCAAGGCGTGGTCCAGGCCTTGGCTTGATGTTCATACTTCAAAGGCCCGGGCCCGGGCCAGACCGGGGGTTGGTATGTCCGTGGCGAACACTGGTTCCTCTGGCATACGAATAAATAAATACTGTTTTGCATCCATACGGTAGCGTTTCTTCTTTATTAGTTTTTAGTTAATGTTAGTCTTCAAACAAATATATAATAATTATGTATTTCTTATGTTGTCAGTTAATGTAACCGTTGAGAAAATGGGATCGCCGGTTGAACATTAATACCTTGTTCCCGAATCCGGTTACTTCTATTTTCAACGCGATTATGTTTTGTGTAGAAGCTTCTCGTAGCAAAAACCCTGAAGCCCGTTAGTCCACGCATTGGCGTAATCTGACATGTAGTTGATCTATAAACGAAGGTTATTTCGGTCAAGCGAGAAAAAGGCGTGGACACTGGACATATCTAGCCGTGGCTGGTACTTAATACCACTATGCAGCGTTCCCCCTGGACGATCCCTGATGAGCAAGAGGAGTAAATATCTGCCAATTAATGTTCCTATTGCTATCTTATTAATTTGTATACAACGTATTTGACCTGTATTGGCAAAAACTTTATCAGAAACCAAGATCGATAAAATGACTATAGTCACAACACAACGCACCTCTATATTGTTTAGTTTATATATTATTCGGTCCTGTGGTGATCAGAATATTTACAACAGCATGGTCAATAAGTCATATTACGTCCATATCTCAGACGCCGAGCCACGAGGAAAAACCGGAAAACATCGCAAGAAGTCAGTGAAGGAGACACAAGGAAACGTCGTATCTCCTCATGTTCCCCTTTTTACTTCCATATGTAAATATAGTACAATTAAAACAACAAAATATTATTGAAAAGAATGTTGGCAACACCGCATATCGACTCAGATTAGCCAGCCTTGTTTTGCTGCCATTGAAAGGATCAATCCGACATGTAAAAGCGTAACTCGCGCTCGAAATCCAAAACGTACCAGCATGTAGGTTTGCAAGGCCCTATGACAATAACGTGTACCAAAATGCAACAAAGTGAGACCGCTTTCCAACAGAAACCTCAGTCGGCAACAACTCAATGGCGACCTGCCATCTTCATTTATCGACACGAGGCGCTGGATGTCTGTAGGGTTGGACAATGAGCCCGTCAGCTCATCCATTCATATAAGAGAACCTCTAGACCGGGGGTCCAAAGCTCATATGGCAGCACGGCGTACATTTCCGAGCCGCCCGTTTAATGTTAAATAGACGTTTTTCGGGCTCACGGCTTTGTTAACCCGCAACATATGCAACAATGAAACATAGCTATAAATGAAGCCTGAATATTTGTCTTTCGATTTCCGGGTTCAAAAGTGTACGCCGTGAGGTTCGTTTTCGATTTATTGACCAAGTGTCGTAGCGTGTACCCGTATTTTCCCGTTTCAGCGTAGTTGAGGCCGCCTCAACCGGACTGGTAAAAGGAAATACACACATGATGCTGCCATACTCCCTAGATCTAGTGGTATTTCCCAAAACTTTGGACTACCCAGTATTATATAGCCCTGCTCTAGACTGCTGTCTGTGTTTGCTGACAGCGTCTCTGTCCGCCTGTGTCAGTCCGGACAGGGACCGTGCCCGCCGAGTGGCCGGTGTTGGCAGCTCGCAAACCACCTCTGACCGCGGCCGACCGCCGCAGCTCGCAGCGATCGCCGCAGCTCCAACTTATACGACGTCCGCGGAAGCCCCGCGGCGCGGCGGCGGCTCCGGCCGCGTAATATGACGCCAACGAGCCGCTGAGAAGGGTATAATGGAGGCCGGCCGCCCCGCCGCGCGGTCATTTCCTGACGCGGCCGCGGCGGCGGCGTGGACACGATGGATAGGGCGCGGATAATGCACAGGCTGCGCCGCGCCGAGATTGATGCCGGGATCACGGTGTCTGTCAGACGGACGGCGACGCGGTTTGATCCATTGGCGGAGATCGGTGGCAATTTTCCGCTCACCACGCGGCCGGCTCAGGCTGATGGTGGCCGGGCAGAGAGGCTGGGTCAGGCGCTGACGGCTGACGAGGGGACCGGTCGGCGCGGAGGAGACTTGTCAGGAGGCCAGGATGTCTACTTCGGAGATGTTGGAGCCTTCGCCGCCGTTCATGCATCGGATGAAAGAAGCCGGGGTTGCTGAGTTTCTCAGCGCTGCATAACAGATAGCTCAGGGTTAGAACTTCCGTTCGACGTTACTTGAAGGCCGGCGGCTGACAAACGACCAGCTCTCGGTGGTCGAACGATATAAAGCGCTTGACAAACAACGCTTTCCGACTCGGCAGTTTCACTTCTCGAGCTCCTTCGACACATTGTTCAATTGTGCATAAGGCACTATTGTTCTCTTGGGGATTACACTCGCCCATTGGAAATGTTAAATACTAGATTTCGTCTAAGAAAAATATCTCGTCAGCAGAAGAACTCGAATGGTTCATTTTCGTTATATGGAAGCCGTAGGCAGAAATTCGTTCAGGGAGGGGCCAATCAGCTCAGGGCCCTCCCATGTGACCAGGGGTCCTTAAAATGCCGGGAGGGGCCCTCTAAATGCCGGCAGGAGCCCTCTAAATGACAGAGAAGACCCTCTAAATGACAGCAGGGGCTCTCTAAATGCCGGCAGAGGCCCCTAAATGCCAACAGGAGCCCTCTCATTGTCATCAGGGGTCCTCTAAATGCCGGTAGGGGCCCTCTAAATGCAGGTATGGGCCCTATAAATGCTGACAACGGGCCCTCAGCAGATCAGCAGGGCCCTTTAAAAGCTTATAGCTTATTAAAAGCTCTCCAGACTGGTTTGGGCCTTTTTTCTACGTATTTGCATTTGCATGCCTTTAACGAACAAGTATTTACTGTTATGTAATCTTGTAAGCATTTTTTAGGTTCGTGGGCGCTCTTTTATGCGACGTAAGGCGTTTTGCGGGCACCTGACACCGTCCAAAACACTGGGGCGCTCAGTCCCAGAGGGTAGAGCCCTTCATGGAATGGAAATTTCATATGGATATGGAAATGGAATGGAAAGGGATGGAAATGGGACAAACTTTAAGGGGAATTCATTGAATGGAATGTATTTGGATTGGAATGAGACAGGTCATATAATTTCTTAGCACTATAAACAGTTAAATATGCTGAATTTGGTGAAATGGATGGAAATGGGAGCCCAATTAAATATCAATATGGAATGGAATGGATTTGGATCTGGCTGACCGGGATGAAATGGGATGGGGGCTGAAAATATGTTCCGTGAAGGGCTCTACCAGAGGGCCCTTGCTCGGTCACCAGGCCTGATCTTCATGGGGGTCATAACCCCATTAGCCTCCTTGGCTACGCCCTTGGATATATGCTAGTGCGATAAATGAATATAAGCTATAACTGTACGTAACTAAACCTAAAATTTAGTATGATATGTTTTGTCGCATATTACAGGCTAAATTCATCCATGCAGAATAACTCAGAACGATTATATTTTAAGAAAAGCTTGCTTTATGCCAACAGATTGGAACAAATATATCACTAAAGGGTGAAGCAAGAATTACAGCCTTCGGAGAATAGAGCAGCATGAATTCCTCACGACCCACCGGGGAATGACTGGAGGCCACATAAAATTCACCAACATATAAACACATATGACTGGAGGCCACATATAAACACCACCAACTGTCTCCAGCCCGACGAGAAACTGTCAGTACATTCAAGTGACTATAGCCAAGCCTCGTACATTCCACGACTCTCGAGATAAGTGGGTACAATGTGGTTCAAGATCGCGTCTCGGCTTCACTGGCACGGGGTCTGGATCCCAGCGGGGTGTGCCTGTCGGGGTGCCGCCCCATTTCACGGCCGGCCCAGCCAACAATGCCGGCCGGCCAGCCGAGGGCAGGAGAGGGGAGGGGCAGGACCGGGGAGGGAGGGCCAGGATGGAGACGTCCCCGTCCTGCCGCCTCCTCAGCACCCCGCTGTGACCGGCTAATCAGGGAGGTATTGTGCAGCCCGCAGAGGCATGTGGGCCGGGCCGGCAGACCCGTGCCACGCGGGGTTGGAGCGTCACACCTGCGACGGACATTTCTGAAACAAATACGTCACCAGGCACTACGGGCTATGCTTCAACCACCCATCGTATCTTACCTATAGATACTGGAGGTGAGGGAGTGACTACTGGCTTGCCGCTTTATGGGTGTTCCAGAAATACTGACTAACTGCCGTCTGCCATTCATGTCAGCTCCACCAACTGATTTGACATTTTAATAAGCGAATGCTGATCCTGGTGCACATTATGATATGATGTTAATGATACAATACAAAATCATCACTTGTATGTTTCTACCTTGGTATCATCGCAAATGAGCACCGTAGTCTGGTACATTTTATATTAAAATTTAATTGCAAGCGTACATTATCTTGATACCACATGGTCGAAGTTTGACATGCTATAATCTCCCTTTTTTAATCACCTTCACTACCCGACCATTGCGATAACAAATGATGAAGTTTTCAGGCAATATGGCTCTCAGACATTACACTTTTCCTCTATACTGCGCTTCATTGTATAATGCTGCCAGGAATAGGCTGCAACCCCATAGAGGCACAAGTAACCACGTGTCAAGACATAATTCACAGTACATGAAATATGATGACTACCATAAAGGAGATACATGTTGCGCGGAGCGAAATGGGTTGCATGCTATATTTGATTTCAGTAAGGCTTTGTTGGTATGCAGACGTGGTAACGACTAATGTCATGCAAGCCTTATGGGCCGTACAAATCATGTACAGATTTACGTGCTTTGAAAAATTGAAAGTTGTGCCCATTGCACAGTGACATCGTTAACGTCATAAGCCGTTTGCCTTTATTTTGTTTGAAATAAAAATGAGAAAGTCCTGGAAATTAAAAACGGGGGTCACGACATGATATACATTTCACAATTTGCAATACCTTTTACAATTACGCTGCACTTGTTGACGATTGATGATACCTTTACATACTCTATTAAAACCTTGCTTAAAAGTTATGCTCTGAAAACTCGGCTGCATTTCTATATAAGTATTGTCAAAATGCAAATCCCCATATAATGGACCATACTGTTTGAAATTGTAGATAGACCCAGGATTTTAGGATTCTGCATTTTAAAGTGACAATTTGATCAGGTCGCTCGGAGTTCTTCACGTTAAGTTTTTAAAAATGTTACTCCAAAAAGTGTTTTGAACTCACTTGGTTGCACACTTGTAACGACTCAAATTTATTTTAGTTGGCAGTTGGCACAATCCTGACTTATCAGCCGATGAACTGACTTGTCTCTTGACTCACATCTTATTTCAAATGAAGTGATTCGACTCGACTCTTGATTTAAGTGCTGTTGATACAAATCGAATCAACACGATCTTTGACTAATTCCGTTTTCAATAATGGAGTCGAATCAGCATAAAGCATATTTTTGAGTCGACTCAAATAGACTCATACAGCCTACAGGTATAATTAGTACTCGATGTTAACTGTGGGTTGGTGTGTCAGCAAGATCACATTTTATCCAGTGAAAACGTGTTGGCTTACCAGGGAGAGTCGGATGTCTATAGGATTGCATTTTATCTAGTGTTAACTAATTTATTCATAACATTATTTGAGTTGAATCATGAATGTAATCTTACAAACCAATGAACTGACAACTCTTGGCTGAAATGATACTCGAAGCAAATTTATTTGTTTCAACTCTTTACTCAAGTGTTTTTGCATTGGAAAGACTTAACTACTGACTCACTTAAAACATGTATAACTCTTGAGTCGACTCATAACTCAACTCTGAGTCAGTTACAATTATGTTTGTTGGCTTGTCTTCGCTGATCAGAGACCACGCATCTATACAATGTCTCATCTTTGCTCATCTTTTAATACCGGCTCATTAAATAGGTGAAAGTCGCGCACCTAAATTTAATGTTTTAAAGGATTTTAACTTGTGTTGTCTCGGACACGTCATGTTTCTGATTGGAATTAAAATGTTACAAATAACAACTTTTCACATTTAAGCCTGAGCCATTACAATAATCAAGATAGGTATCATGTATGCATTGTGTTTTCGCACCCACATCAGACTGTTGCTGCTAGCTGACGCTCTGAATTCTGATCTACCATTCCCAAACAGATCCATCGCTTCCAGGAAACATGATCACTCCAAAGGCGAACGCATTACAGACAATACCAGCTCGCCGAACTACCGCCGTCTGTGATGGCCCTGGCCCGGAGACGGATGGCATGCAAACGTGGCGCCCTCCATTGTAATGCGGCGCGCGGCGCGGCGCCGTAAAGCCGTCCTTTACCAGCTGATTATTCTGCTGCCACCTCTGATGACCTGGGCCCATCCGTCTCGCAGCCACCGCCGAGTGGATGGCCGTCCATCGCGCAGATAGATGGCGGCAATTTAACACGGCCGGCTCGATATCAGCTCCTCAGTGGAGACCGGAAGGACCGATAGAGAAACAGAGATGACGCGGCGCACAGGGTGTTGCCCGGGGTGTGAGCATTGTTTCGAGGGGGGGAAGTGTTTCCATGTCGGAGCTCACCTGTTGTCAGAAGGATTCCAGCCACGAGCAGCAAAGAACACCGCACGGCTGCTGACAGCGTCATGGTGGTCTACACTGTCCTCCCAGGCGGCAGGGTAGGACTTCTCAGTTCACCCGTCAGGACCTCTCAGGTCCTCTCCGGTCACCGTCAGCTGCACTCAGCTCAGGTGAGTTCACGATACACTGCCCGAACGAATCTAATTCGCGTCAGCTTAACTCAGGGTCAGGTACGGACTGACCACGTGATCAATTCCTCCTCTCGACCTGCACTCCTCTGCTCTACCCTGCCCTGTCCTCTCCGCTCTGTCTCAGTCCTCGTCGGCAGCGGGCGTGACCGGGTCCTCTCGAGCCGGGCTCAGAAGCGCTACTGGCTGCGCTCCGCTGCTGGCGCGACGCAGAGCGGACGGCGCAGCGGCGCTCCCTGCCCGGGGTCCGCTGCTGGGGCCGGGACGGGGACCACACCGGACCAGCCGGGACGGGGACCACACCGGACCAGCCGGACCGCGCCGCGCCCAGACCAGGCTACCGTGGGAGAATGGCCGCTAATGCAGCCTTAATTGAGTCTTGGAGGATCGGTTTCGGGAAAGAGAGGTTCCAGGACGCTGAAATTATGGCTCGTGGCAGAGCGAGCATGAGTAGAGTATTGAGTATAATCGGGGTCTCTGACGAAATACGAAAACGGAATACATGTATTTCTTTTGATTGGTGACCCCCTTTGATGCGCTCTACGAACGTGCTTCGCGAATGCTGATTTTGATAATGTTCATATTGTCATTCTTATCGATCTAATTCCGATCTTTATCGAAAAGGACTGCAATATTCCGCCATGTTACGAACTCGTGGAAATATTATCGCAAACGAGTGAAAAATTGGAGCTGTTACTACTGCGTGCTTAGGATATATTGTAGTAATATTATTGAGTACAGCACTTTAGTACTGTATTGTATTAATAGTACCGTATTGTAGTACTGTATTGTAATTTGGAATAAATATACTTATCTTGGCAATCAATTTTTGAATAGTGTGCTGTTTGTTCAATTATTTTCCTATCTTTTAAAGTTTTGTAAAGTAATTTTATCCTGGTTTTGAAGTTGTTTTCTTTAAGCGGACGTGATGTCATTGTTACCACTTTTATTTGGCACCTAAATCGACCTCTGTTTGTTTGCGGAAGCTGTAATGATTTGACCTCCACCAGACCTGCTGATCGTTTGTGCGCGCTTCGCTTGAAGTACCGAGACGAGAAGAGACCGCCACCACTATCTGTAATTTGTTGTATTATTAATTATTTTCATTCTCAATCTTTATAACGAACCGGCTTTAACTTTTGATTTGTAACATAATTTACCAGACCGGATGAAGATTGCTGATTCTAATTTTGATTTAACTTTTGCTTTTTTATTTTTGCTGATATTGATTGAAAGTTTTCCGTCAAGACAGAGGTGATTTTGAGGGTGAGAATGTGATCAAGAGTTGTGATGGAAGCCAAGCTGAGTGACCTGCGTAAGGAAGAGAGCCAGTGCTAGAGGTAAGGCTAAGCTCTTGAAACAACTTGCTGATTGTGATAAGTCTGAAGAGGATGAGCTCGCTCTCAAGATTAACCATCTTGAGAAGCATTTGGACTTCCTTGATGGGGTACAGTTAGAGCTTGATGGTTTGGGAGTAGAATATGATAGCTCATATGTGCAGGAGATGAGTGATGAGATATTCAAGTCTAAGCGTGATCTTGCTCGTTTGGAGAAAGGATCTGAGGTGGCAGAAAGTGCATGTTGCTTGCCACCAGGAAGGAAGTTTAACCCTCGCCAGTGTAGGGGGGGTGGATGCCACCCCCCTCGGTTTTTCATGAATAAATCGCGTAGATATTAACCGATCGCACTGACATTTTGGCTACCCTAGTGTTGATAAATTTGACACATACTCTGAAAATTTTGAAAAAATCGGTGACATGACCTTTGACCCAGGACCTGTTTCTCGAGGT
>JARBER010156033.1:0-10724 GCA_030265075.1 Balanus glandula
ACCATCAGTGGTGAACCGGGTCGTCTCCCTCTCTACTTAGTACTCACCATCTGTGGTGAACCGGGTCGTCTCCCTCTGCACTCAGCACTCACCATCAGTGGTGAACCGGGTCGTCTCCCTCTGCATTCAGTACTCACCATCTGTGGTGAACCGGGTCGTCTCGGTCGACTCGCCCAGCGCGCCGCTCTCCTGGTCCTCGTGAAGCGACACGCGTGCCTCGTACTCGCCGCTGGGCGTCAGGCCGTCCACCTTGGCCAGCGGCACGGTCTTGCCCCGCTGCGGCGGCAGCTCGCGGCGGCTCCACTGCTCGTCGCCGACGCGCCGGTACTGCAGCACGTAGCCGAGCGTGTACTGCGGCGGCTGGAAGTCGTCCCAGGCCAGCGTGGCGGAGTTGTGCGAGCGCGCCGTGACGATCAGCGTCGGCTTCGGCTGGGTCTCCGCGAGGGGAGCCGTGGAGGAGACCGGCGCGGCCGTGGCAGTGGGGGTGAGTTCCGTAGCGGTGGCAGGCTCGGTAGTGGTGGTGGTGGTGGTGGGCGTGCTGGTGGTGGGGGTGGTGGGGGTAGTGGTGGGGGTGGTGGTGGTGGAGGGATCGTTGGTCGTCTCACTGGTGGTTGGCGTTGGTGGTGAGGTGGTTGTTTCCGGTTCGTCAGTCGCAATTTCACCTGAAAGCAGCGGAACTCGAGTAAAACACGTGGCTCGGGTTGTCAAGACTTACAATGTGAACAGATTCTGCTGAACTTCGTACGGTTAATCCTGTCACATCGGGCAAAGACGCTCCAGGGAGACGATCTCGTGATGGCTCTGAGTCAGGGTAGGCAGGCGACCCGTTAAGCTGAGCCGAGCTCCAGTCAACCTGCGCGATCAGCACCAAGCTTCTTAGCATATATGTCCGTATAGCTCACCAGAAAGTCACGAGTTACATCCTGTTCCAAATTAGGTCTGCTGAAACTGATAACAAGCAGGAGATATACATCGCAAACGATCGCTTTCATAAAACGGACACGACTGACAATCCAATGGGCATAAATCTAGTCAATGTATCCAAACCTGCACACACATCTTATGACTTCCAACACAGTCATGCCATGGAGGCCAGATGTCAAAATCCAGTTCCTATTAAGCCACTAACCCATTACAACCTTTGATTGCAATAATTTATTCAACCAAAGCATTAAAGAACATTTGTATAACCACAAGAGATTCTGTCTGTGTTGCAAAGTAAAATCAACTATCTAAGTAAAATCACTCTTGAATGTCCCGATCACCCCTAAAGGAGGCAGCCCCTTCGCCATGCCTGCCCGTCTCTCAGACTGACCTGCAGTGTTTGTACCGGCGCACACCAGCTTCACGCAGCACTCGGGGTCGTCCGGGTCCGGCCGCTCGGAGCAGGAGAGGTCGGTGACCGTGCCGCGGGTGAAGGAGCAGCGGGAGCGGCAGGACGGCTGGTTCTGACCGCCACACACACACGTCGACTGGCAGCCCATGTGGTACGTCTCTCCGATGGCGAACGAGCTCGTGTTGGTCACACAGCCGGCTGGGGGGGGAGGGGGTGTGACGTCAGAAGGGGCCAGAGATGGCGGCTTGACGAGTGATGGTCGAGATCAGTGGGGAATTATAGAACTCGCTGATGCAGTGCATGCTGACGATTCAATTTGGGATACATGACATGCAAGCGCTATGAAGAAACCAGAAGCGTATTCAATTAGAAGCCAGATACATCAAGCAAGTAGAAGCAAGTAAAAGCCGCATGCATCGACGCGAAGTTGTATCAGGCGTGTTTTCTCTATAAGATATGCAAAGCAATGAGGAAAATGGACCAGGAAAGAATCATGTTTTTAAGATTGAGCTGTGAGTGCAAGACAAAGCATGTAAAGAGCTCATTAAATGAGTCAGCATTGCTGCATGACAAAGTATTGATATAGAGCCTATTTCGCCTCCTAAATGACGACATAGAAGAACCAGGCTTATTCTTAATTCAGAAACAAAAATCCGATTAATATTGATACAGTAGTTGGAAACCCGTGAAACCAGCTGGGTAACATTTATTTGTAGCACTTGTCTGAGCAACAGGTGATGCAAGTCACCGTCACCACCGAGTTGACCGTTATGGAACAGAAAGACCGATCTCCATTTTGAGGTGTTTATGATTCAAGCAGCGCCGCGATGTCTCGTGACATGTCAGACATTACCGAGAATATCGCCGAGAAACGGGCACTGCCAGAGCCAAAGAACAACGATCGGTTCGATTGGTCAGTCAAAGACAAACTGGCAATGTCTACAAAGCACGGGTGACATGCTTGCAATGCGGGCAGACTTTGAGTTCTATGAGATAGCCTTACATTGATTTCGCTTGGTGCACATACATCAGGAGGCACAAGAAGGGGATGACAAGACGTTTGTAAATCTCGCCTATCTGGGTGATCGTGTTTTGATGAATTTAAATCGCTGGCTTGACATCGTGGTGTTTTGATATGCGCAAAGTTCAGCAATCAGCATACAGTCGCGATCGGGAGCAAGAAACTCAGACCACTGCACGTGTCCATGCTTAAGCCACTATAACGAAGTTAAACAGGAATTTTATAATTGGAAACCCAGCCCCGATACAATCATTAACATCAAACGTAACAAACTTTCACCCCCACATGCTGATTCGTAATTATTGGAATTCAGACTGGCATGTATGCTAGCAGCATGTATTAATGAATGTGCCACTTAATTGCGACAGGTACAAACACTGACACAAGAAACACACTGGTTATGTTGACATACTTCATTTTAAGCTAATAAAGTTATCGAAATTTACGTCTGGGCGCTATAATTAAGAGCAAGCGAGAGGCGCTCGCTCGTCCTTCCGTGGTTTATAGGAACAATCTGAATATGAGCAGCCCAACTCGGCCCAGCCCGGCCCAGCCAAATCACGGTTTTGAGAGTTTAATATCGTTGCAACCTCACATTCGATTGACAAGCGGTCTTCATTGCTGGGCAGCCCCATCCAACCTACCCTCTTCGAGACTGGTGGCGATCCATGTGGGTGACTACCACTGCGCGTGGCACGTGCCGCGTAAGGGGGGTTGAAAAACAGTTTTATCAAAAACTCCACAACGTCTGTGCCGATTGTGTTCAAATTTGGTGTGTGGCTAGGGACACCTTAGGTGTTGCTTTTCCATAAGTCAGGGATGGGGTGACTGCACGTGCTCACGTGCACACCCCTATTCTATATCTTAGGAACGGCTAAGCCGATAGTATTCTTATTTGGTGTGTGGATAGAGACCTTTCAGCCGATGCGTTTCCAAAAGTCACGGGAGGGGTTCATCTGCACGTGCGCACGTGCACACCCCTATAGTTTATCTCAGAAACGGCTGAGCCGATTGTGTTCAAATTTGGTGTGTAGTTAGGGACACCTAATGTTTCACTTATCCATAAGTCAGGGGTGGAATAACTCTGCACGTGCGCACGTGCACTCCTCTTTTCTATATCTCAGAAGCGGCTGAGCCGGTTGTGTTTAAATTTTGTATAAGGATAGGAACCTCTCACCTGATACTTTTCCAAAAGCTAGGGGTGGTGTCTCTCGGCACGTGCGTGCGTGCACATCCCTACTTAATAGTTCAGGAATAGCTGAGTTGATTGCGTTCACAAATGGTGTTTGGTCAGGGACAAGTGAACAGACGCTTTTCCAAAAGTCAGTGGCGGTGTACCACTGCACGTGCGCACTCTTTTTGTTTCTAAAAAATATATACCTCCATCGTCATACATTTCGTTCGCTCTCGCTCGTTCATCGCCAGCTAAGGCGTTTTACTGTTTTTTATTAATTTAGTAATATAAATTTTTCAATGGGAAACATTTTTAGCCAAAGATTGTACGTCAAAATTTATCCTGAAGCTTATATATCAAAATATTTCTGAGGCTATCCTCGAAAAACTCAGTAATCCTACCCTCAGCGGCGCAACAATCCATGGTGAAAATGGCTATTGTACAATGCAACACTATATCCAGATGTAGTACTATCATAGAGTAGATCAGATTCACCAAGACAGATGGCTTAACATCTCACATTACTTACGCCGTATCTATGTACGGTTATCTATCCAATCCTTCACATGGGAACAGGGATTTCAGTTTTGTAGGGCCCCAAAACCTTTCTACTAGACAGATAACTGATATTTGTCTCGTATCAGGTAGCATCTTGCATTCCTCTGATAGCTTAGTTACATAACATTTGATCATGTATCACAGTGGTTTTTCCTTCCTTTGATAATGCCTTTTCTGTGACATTTATATCCTTCAAGCATGCTACATACAAAAACGCTACCTTCATACAAATTCGAAATTTGAAGTCTGAGTGATGACAAAGTGTATTGTGTCCAGCTTATATTTGTGTGCATTTTCTGCTCACTATTCGTCAATGCTCTGTATTTCCCGTCTCTTTTCTCTGCGCCACTTCCGACACTCTCCCTCTGCTCCACATTAACTCCACCACGCCAATCCCCTCGCACACGCTCCACTCACGTCTGGTGTTGACGCGCAGCTTCTTGTTCCCGGTGTCGCCGATCCAGGTGAAGACGTAGCCGGTGCCGGGCTGCAGGTCGGTTACGGTCACCTGCTGCTCGCCCTCCGCGGCCGGCACGGCCACCGGCGGCCGGCCGTCCGCCCGATAGGTCAGCCTGCCGCCGCCGCCCGGCAGCTGCAGGCGGGTGCTGTTGTGGGTGATGGTCAGCGGCAGGACGTCTCCCAGGCTGCCGGAGGTCGGCTCCGAGGGCGCCGTCTCGGCAGTGTCAGCGGCCGCCGAGGGCGCGGCTGGAACGCAGAGGGTGCGACGTTATGAGTTATTGAGAGGGGCAGCTCGGCGTCGGTGGCGGCAGCGAGCTGTGCTGCTGAGGGATGGCCGCAGAGAGGGTATAACTCAGGCATCGAGCCAAACAAGGTGGCGCATTACGGATTCTCAGAGTGTGATCGATAGCCGCGATGGTATTCATGAAGGCATTCACGCCAATGGAGAGCTAGAGGCGGGCATGTCCTGAGATCAAAACAAGTTGTGAACAATGCCAAAAACGGGTATCAGATAAGAAACATACATCGCCGAGTAAGGGCTGGTGTATCCCTTTGTCATGCTGCACTCCGTGTGAGACTCCTGACCCTCTAATTACAGCATTCAGTCGCCTCAGAGCTTCGATAGCGCTCATTCATAGGGAGCTGATAGATTCCGGAGTGACAGTGTAGCTGTTAGACGAACAAGCCACTAGTTTTACACCACATGACAAAAACAACAGCCGTATAATGCTGGGTTGAATAAATCAGTTATGGCTCAAAGAAGCAGGCATTTATAAGCAGTGGCTTTTAAAATATCTGCGTAGTTAGCCGACGGGGAGGTCAGAGCGGAGCAGCGCAGTGGGATATTTCCTTGCCGGCGAGATCGGACGATTAAACACTGTCGGACCAGAAAAAGCGGCGGCAATTCAGTACCACCCGTCCTAAGCTCGCGGGGAAAATGGGGGCAGTGGCAACAGTTTTTATCTGCCAGAGCGAGGCGCCCATGGTGAGCCGAAGGGAGGTTTTTATTCATGAAAGCAGTCTGTAGAAATATGGTGCAGCCTCATGATTTTAACACTAGCAAGTGACGGAGGACGCGGATTGGAACCGCGACGGGTACAGGACAGCATCATGGGGCTTGAAGCAGGTAATATTGTTCGAAATTTCGTTAGTGAACATTTAGCAGGGTCACCAAAGTCAGCCATAACCCACGCCCTGCAGGGGTTTGCGCCGAACACGAACTGCAGGGGGTTGATTTTTGTCTCATCCGAGATCTCGAAAGCACTTCTGCGTAGCAACAAGCAGAAAACGGTGCTAGATATGTTGAAACAAGTGCTCTCAAATGTGCTTTTTGTGTGTGCCATGTTTAGGTCAAGTCAAAATTGAGGTCACCATAGATCATCAAAGGCCTAATTTTCCATGTTTTCCTGTTTTAGGACTCTGCTCCAGAAATTATCATATATCTCAAAAGAAATGCTAGGTAGAAGCAACAAAAAGAAGTTAGTCGTTGAAATTTGCAATCGACAGCATGCACTCAAATATGTCCTCATGTAAATATTGCATCGTACAGATGTCATCAATTCCAAAAATGCTGTTTTTTGCAAACTCATTTTTTTGTGCTAATAGCTTAATACAGATAGCGAAATTATGTTAACGTTATTGTATTTATCTCCTCAAGTCGCTTGAAACAATAAATATGTTGACATTGTTAGATCAATTTCGAAATTTGACATCAGATCAAGGTCAAGTCGTGACCCAAGTAGGTAATGTTGCATGTTAGAAGACGCGTCTTGTCGAAAAAAACATATTTAGTCAGTTTTACTTCAATATCTTCATCATGTCGCAAGTTATTGCCAAAAAAAAGCGATGGTGACCTTGGATGCCCTCAAATAACCCCTACAGGGGTCATGGAACAGAACTTTACTTTAATCATAAATAATAACCTAAAATAATATTATTCAGAAGTAATTGGATTAATTACATACATATCGTTGAAATAGAAAATATTTGAATATTTCCCTATTGACTGATAATGAAAAGGTCACAAAATTTACCTGACCGATCAAAATATTTGATCACTGATATCAAAATTCAGAAATAAACTATTTATAAGTGTTGGCATCCCGCATGACATTTTGTAAATTTCAAACTGATTCGTGATAAACTTTGGCTTTGGCTGCAGCTGAAAACTTTTTGGAGGCGGGGTCATTTGACGTGGTCTGGTGACCTGACCTGACATGACCTATTTTTTCTCAAAATGTGGGCAATTGATGTTCCAACGAAACGTGCCGAAACTCGGTGGGGGTGGGGGGGTGGGGGGGGGGGGTGGAAACTATCCTCCAGCAGCGCGCGGGATAAGGTTGTCATCAGCTAATTTGTTAGTCAACGACTAACTGGCGAGTCACGCAAACGGTGCAAACGCCCCCTAAATCGCCAAGTAAGACTCAGTGGAAAATAGTGTTGGCAACTGAAACATCTGTTTAACATTGTCTTGCTTCTTACTAAAAAATACCTATAGTCGGTTCCTAACTTCGTGTGTAACTGCTTTTGTAACGGAGCAGTGAAACCATACATATCTCGCACAGACGATGACCACCATCTTTTAGTTGCATGCACGTAAGCACATGTTGTTTGCAAGTGAAATGGATTGAAAAAACAGCCAAAAAAGCCTTCGATCCGATCAGTGTCAGCGGGCACTACAAGGAAAAATGCCACACTTTCCTTCCAAATCATTCGACGGTAACTAAGGCTTACTGAATACTGATGCTTTGTCTAGCGAATATTAATTATCGATGAAAACAACACTTATGATGGAGAAGCAAAGGTTCCCAAATAATGTTTAACCTGCTATGCTTGACTTAATGGAAATTACATTCACAAATAACAAAATATGTGTGAGACAAACAGTGCTTCCTTGACCTTCGGAATGAAAACTGAGCTACATATTGCATTACCGAGGACGATTTTATTTAAAATCTGGACTACAGATGCTGTTGCGGCTGCAAAATTCTAGCCCGGGGTCTCCCGTTTAGCTACAAGAACACGTAATACAGTGAGCTTATAGTATAAAAATACTGTTAGCTAAACCCTAAACGTGTTTCAGAAATTAAGATAAAAGGTTGTTTATAAGACAGCTGAGGCCTGATGGGCATTTTTGCATTCAAATATTCTCACAGTACAGTAGTCACAGGCTACAGAACCTACCTAAATAAACTACAAATAATACATGTTTTGGCTATAAATTTGTTGCGGTTTTGTTTTCTGTTCGTTTTTTATAATGTTTTTATATTCAGACCACTTTAGAATAAGCAGTCATTCTTCAGCATTCATTCTATAAGAAGTCAAATCAAGTCAACCTTAAATATTGGAACACTTACATTCATTTTATTTTGATCATTTGAAAATGCCGGCTAATTGTAAAGGGAATGTGATTTATTTGAATACGGTCTGTTCTGTTTCCGGTTTTCTCTTTTTCATATGTATGATACTTAGCATCCATCATAATTTGAATATGAAATCGACTGTATGTATGTTTTGCTGATATGCAATCTCCTATGAAGGCTAGTCACCAGAATATCTGTACCGGGAAATCAAAGCGACGCACCCACTGACACACCCACAAGCAGTCGGCAGTCCCCGTCCACCGTCACTCACCTGGTGACGTGGTCTGCTCCTTCGCGGGGGCCCCGAAGTCCCCGTCCACCGTCACTCACCTGGTGACATGGTCTGCTCCTCCTTCGCGGGGGCTTTGCAGTCCCGTCCACCGTCACTCACCTGGTGACGTGGTCTGCTCCTCCTTCGCGGGGGCTTCGCAGTCCCCGTCCACAGTCACTCACCTGGTGACGTGGTCTGCTCCTTCGCGGGGGGCGTGTCGGGACAGACGACGCTGACACAGCAGTCGTTGTCGACGTTGGGGCTCCTCAGCTCGACGCAGGTCGGATCGTCGGCGAACGCTCCTGACACGTAGAGACCTGGCGGTGCCGAGACTGCGGTGAGGCACAGCAAGGTAGCACCGGCGACTGCGACCAGCTGCCGCAAGATAGCACCAGCCAGCCGCTCCCGATTCTGGGCCTCGGAGGAAGGGTTCGTCACGGGACGGGCATGCCCATGGACATGTATTGTCCATGCCCATGCCCATGAGTATCTCCATGGGCATGCCCATGGAAATTCTTCGGGCCTTAGACGAGCCTGGGCTGAGAAATGCGCAAGCGTACTTTTTCAGCAACACTCTTGCTGTGGCTGTGACCTTTTGTCAGCATAAATGGTGCATAGCTTTACATGTATAAATTTTAAGTGAATAAGTATGATAGTTGATAGTATATTGAATTAAAATGTTGTGGAAGTGATTATATGCTTAATCTGAACGGGCTGGATCTTGCATGAACACGGTGGTCAACAAGTTAAGGGACACGGGTACGGGTATGTCTGGAGGCTGGTGCGCCCGCAGCAAACTATGGTGGGAACACAGTCATGTAGCGTGCATGCTATGCATTTATTTACCATACAACTTTGCTGTAGTTTCAAATTGGGCTCCAATCTTGGATATGGAGGAGCTATCAATCCGGTTACAGCGGTACAGCCATATAAATATATCAATAGAGATGCCCTCACTTGCAATCGTGGCCTTTCATTGGAGGAAGTTAAGCAAAAAGTACGTATGTCAATGAATGCATAAGTATCGTGCAGCATTGTCAGCAATATCTTCGGAGGCCTATTTCACAAACCAAATGAAAAGTAGAAGAAGAAACTACAACGGGTTTATTTGTAATACACAGAATAAGTCGTGACGTCATTTTATATAATCAGCTGACGGCGTGGCACACTCAGCTGATTGCGTAGTGCTGAAGACCGTCGACGAAAATATAGGAAGGTTTCTCGTCAATTAAAGTTGAACTTAGCATTGCAAGGTCATGAAATGGATAACACACTGATTATTATCATAATAATAGGGGTTTTAATAGGTTTTCTGGTAATTCTTTTTAAAAATTTGTGTTAGAGTGTTCAACTATATCATGTTTCGTTCATAATTGCTGGCTGCTTTTCTGAATGAAAAAGTAGTTACTTTTAAGTAAGCACTTTATGTTTCATTATTTGAAGACGCAGTAATGGCTTCAAATTCAAACGCTAGGGTGTTGTTTTGATGTTTTGTAACAAGTGCGCCAAGAACGCTAATTTCTGAAGAAAATAATGACGACTTTTCTTTCTCAGCTAGAGTTTTTTCCAATAATTGTACATTTTTATTACTTGAAAAATAAAACAAATATCCTTCTAGTACATTGTGTATCTTACATAGCTAAGTACCTACTCAGTGGTTCTCCGATGAATTGATGAAAACTTACTGCATATGGTCTTTAATATTGCGTCGTCATCTGACGCTATTTTTGCGCCACTCTATTCTTGTGACATTACACTTGGGTTGGGTAATACAATGATTGTTTTTCTCTCAAAATATTGGCACAAATGAGAAAATGTTTGTAATAAACTTGTAATATCATTGCTAGAGGTTTTGAATTTCATAAACAGCAATGGCCGTGGACGTTTTTATGGTGTTAAAGAGACTGTCCTACCTTTATCAACTTGTCAAATGTATGTCAAATGTATGTCAAAATTTAGGATAAATACCGGGTGGGCCAAAAAAAACGCGCCGAGTTTCGAAGCTTATCAATTTGTGTTGGTGATACGTGGAAATATGATACTTGGTACACTTATACAACAATCAATTCTCCGTTCAACAAAACTAGTTTCATGTCAATCAGACATTTTGTTCAAATGTTATTAGACATTCTCTAAACCTTTTAAAAAAATGGATTTTTGACGTTTTGTTTTACTTCCTCGCGTGAATGATCGGACCACCTTCAGCTCGGACAACCGCCAACAAACGCGACTTTCGATGTCCAATCCTGGAATGGATAATCTCCATCGACGCTTCCTTCCACATATCCTTGATAAACTTGTGCAGCTTTGCAGTTTAGGTGAACCTTTCCCGCCTGTCGTAGAGCTTTTCCGAGAGGGTATTCCTCGCGGAGTAATCCAAAGGATTAAAATTACTCAAACAAGGGCATACTAACTCCTCTAACTCCTCTTCGTTTGCCACTGTGCTAGACCGATCACTTCCCTTATTTGTTCAAATGTTCCTGCCTCCTGGATACTGGATAGGCTGGCTAATCGCAGATCGCTTCTCTCGAAGACTGGAAACC
>JARBER010156044.1:0-10722 GCA_030265075.1 Balanus glandula
GCGAGAGCGAGAGCGAGAGCGAGAGCGAGAGCGAGAGCGAGAGCGAGAGCGAGAGCGAGAGCGAGAGCGAGAGCGAGTCCGTTATCAGTAATACCTAAATAGTCAGTTACCCATTAAAAGGCAACCAGGAGAGCCCCCTCCACGATCCCATCGACCACATAACCTTACATTAACACCAAAACAAAAGGACAATAAGTCGCGGCACTACCAGCTAATAGGCAGAAAACAAATGAGAAATAGCATAAATCCAGAAGCATTTTTTATGTTGGTACAGCATATAGATGATAAAGAAAGCTGAAAGTAGTCAATGCCATATCAAGCATATGACCGTCCACAATACCATTCCAGTCCCCGTAGATACTCATTCGTTTAATTTTAGTAAAGCGAATCAGTCACAAGAAGTTGTTATGTGGCCATGCAAGGAGGGAAGAGGGTTAGTCACAATCAATAGTCAGCCCTCCTCCCCCCCCCACAATCCCCACGAGCAGGTAGCAAGTAACGCCAGTGAGGACTCGAGGACTTGCACACAGGGTGTCATGTTCTCGATTATACGCTCATAGACGATGATAGCGGTCGACGGATATTAATCTGATTAATACGGTCTCACAGTTTCTTGTCGCAAAACAATGAGTGCTAACGGCTTCCACGTGGATAGAAGTGCATGACGTTCATATTCCATATTTCAAATGTAAAGTTATAATTGCTAATTTGAATTGTGTAGAATGAGCCACATCTTCCATAATCCCCTACCCATGAACAGGTAGGCAGGAGCGCCCTTCCATGCCCATGTGACCTGATTACGTTAAGTACCAGGGTTTTGATATCCAAACACGTTAGGTCACACCACTCCCCGATAATTTTTAAGATCATTCAGTAATCAGTGGAATAATTTTGCTCGAATCTGTCAGTAGTATCATTCAATTAACATCCGTCAACGGTATCTCCTTAGTTTTGATACGTTCGTTACCACTCACCTGCAGGTTGCTGCGCAGTCGGAGCGATTATGCGCTCACTGTCGCACACTTTCAGGGTGTTGCGCAGTCGGAGCGATTATGCGCTCACTGTCGCACACTTTCAGGGTGTTGCGCAGTCGGAGTGATTATGCGCTCACTGTCGCGCACTTGCATGATGCGCAGTCTGAGCAATTATGGGCTCACTGTCGCACATATACATGTTGATGCACAGTCGGAGCGATCATGCGCTCACGGTCGCGCCCTTACATGATGCTGCGCAGTTGGAGCGATTATGCGCTTACTGTCGTGCACTTGCACGATAATGCGCAATTGGAGCTCATTGTCGCGCACGTGCAGGATGGTGTACAGTCGGAACCATCATTGTCACGATGGCAGCGATGAAGCGTACTTACAGCATTATGCGCAGTCGCATCGACGCTACTGGTGATGTCTCAATGCCATGTTTTGTAGCCGGACATCAGTCTCTTTTCGCTTGCGCAAGTTTTTGTTGCGAGATATTTTTGTCAATCGATCCATGGCGAATGGCAGCAAGCGCAAATCGACCAGGGATCTGACACGTGATAAGGCTACAAAAGACAGGCCAGCAGAGTGCTCAGTCGATCCAATGTCAACCACTGCCTTTTCTATGGTCAGACCCTGAGATTTGTGAATTGTAATGGCCCAGGCCAACGTCAGCGGCAAGTTGATACGTGCGTAAGACCTATTGACATGCAGCCACGATCTTTGCACGGGCATGATGGGCACTGTGTTGGGCCCGTCGTATGGAGGGCCCCTATACTCGGGAAAACGGCATACCACAAAGTCGGGCAGTGCCGGCGGTCGTCGGTTCTCCGAATAGACAATGTCAACCACCGTGCCCACACAGCCGTTCACCAGACCTGCGGCCACCCACAGATTTGTCGTCAGCATTACCCGAGCGTCTCGCGCTAAATACACCTCCTTGCGCAGACCACCAGCCTGCTCAGTTTCGGCATTTCGAGCGCTGTGCACGTCTGGCTTGTGCTCTGCCATAACCCGGGCTACCGGGTTTGTGCGACAGTGCAACTCCGAAAGTTTTTTCATGTTATATTCGGCTACCTTTTTCTGAGTCGGATACAGATGCACGGCCGATTGGAAAGCGTCGTCAATGGTTAGTGGGTCAACGAAACACCTTGAGAATAGCTGATAGTCCGCATCAGTTGTGCCCGCATCGCGAAGACGGAGAAGTGCGTTTCTGAACTCCTCATCGGCGGCCTGACGCACCACACGGTCCAGGACGACAGCCGTATTGAACATCGCGAACGCATTCTTTCCACATTTAGTCAGCGGACTCGACGACTTTGGATCAGACCACAGAGGTGCGTCCCCAACAGGTGGCAACTGGCCAAAATCACCTACCAGAATGATGCTGCGTCCACCAAAAAGCTGGTCCGCTGCGTTCGAAAACGCCTGACGCAAACGTTCATCGATGATGCCGAGCGTGCGACAGCCTATCATGGACATCTCGTCGATTATGTAGTACGATGTACCCATATGCTCATCCTGCAGGTTTCGCAGTGACGCACCACTGAGGGGAACGAACGACGCTTTCTGAACCGGCAGGTGGAACAGGTGATGGACTGTAGTGCCAGACACACCGAAGGCGGCCACGCCGGTCGGTGCGGCGACCTTGCATCGGTCACCCAGATGGCTGCGCAATGCGTGTATCAGGTGCGATTTACCGGTACCGGCTGTGCCGCTGAATATGGCTCGTATCGGCTCGGTGTCGTTGCGTTCCGCATGCGAAGCAATAATATCAAAGGCCACACGTTGGTTGCCCACAAGAGAATCGGCGGGAACATGTTCCATATCGGTCACGGCCACTGCTGACTGGCGCTGATCGCTAACGAAAGTGGCGGCCAGAGCAAGGTCATACGGCGCTGCTGCCGCCGTCCAATCGTAATCCAAATACTCTTCATGCATTTGTGCGTTGTCGCCATCCGGCCCGTTGAGGGACGGGATAATTCGACAGAGCATGGCCCACTCGTCTTCCTGGCGAAGTTGCTCTTCGTCGCTGGCAGCTAAGACATCATACTCGGCGTCATCTTCATAGTTGGCTACTTCTGTCTCGATATCGCCACCGTTTTCGGGCGTCTGCTGGCTGCGCACCATGGCATTGTACGCCTCCACAGCATCAGCGTAGCCCTCAGTCAGTTGCGACACACGTCTGAAAGGCTTGTGGAGCACCAGCTGTTGCTCGCAAAACAGTTTGTGTCGCTCAGGATCACTGGGACAGGCGTTACGTCGCGGAACGACTCGAACAATGAGCTCTACACGACGCACGGCATCGTACTCACCACGCCGCCGATTGCGCGAACGATAGTGTTTTTTGAAGTACTGCTGCATCGATAACGACTCACGTTCAGGATCGCGTGCGATATACAAGTCCAGGTCACACTTAGAAACGCGACCCCCGGCCGCTGTTTCGCTCACCAGTTCTCGCTCCACCTGCAGCCCGTCGACAGCCAGGATGTGGAATTGTCTGTTGCAATGGACCAGGGGAAGTTCCAGCAGATGATGCGATACTTCCTGCGCAGAGATGTCGCGTTCACATACTGCTTTGATCAGTAACCGTTGAACGGCAGACACAGTCGCGTTTGTCGACGCCACATCGGATGTGCGGAGAACAACGTCGAGCAAGTCTTTGAGATCCTGGGACGCCGGCTCCGTCTTGTTGATGTACTTGGCGAGATACTCGATTACCCTTCGCCGATCGTGTATCAGCTGAAAGTCGACGTTGGCTCTCCACGTTTGTAGCACAGAGCGATTGTGTGTGTTCAGGAATGAATCGTTGCGCCTAGGTTCAACAGTGACCTCGGTTCGGTCAGGATCTGAACCGTCAACGGTGACGGTGGTGGCATTCGCCAAAGGTTTCGGATAGCCAAACCTGCACTCGGCCACAGCGCTTCCGCGTTTTTTTCGCAGACAGTACCCGGCTGCGCAGCGTGTATGCCGTTCTACACAGTTTACGAGCGACTCGTAGTCAGTCTCGCAGTCGTCGACATCTGCAAACCGCTTTGCACAGGGATGCTGAGCAGGTCGGACAAACGGCATGCCCGGAGTTGGCGGCACCGCTGGGTGCCAGGCGGTCACTAAGCTGTCCACGTAGGCGGTGAGGCGCTCTGGGAACGTGCTGGCAGCTCGGGCGGCCTCCGCCACGTCCATTCCGTCCCTTAGATAGCCGACACCATGTGTGTGTAAAGAGCCACGATGCTGATTCTCGTGTCGTGCCCAGAACGTGTGCAACCCCAGTGTGTCATGCAGGAAGCTGTCGATAAACAGAGTGACACGCTCGTGCATGTACCAAGTACACAGCAAAGGATTTGAGACCACAGCCGTATTGCGGGTTACCTCTCCACTGAACTGGCGCAGGTGGCCCTGCAAATCCGGCCAATGCATGTCAGCCGAGCTGAGTGTGAAAAAACAGTGAGGTGTTCCTAGCTGATCAATCATCGCCACCAGGTTTTGGCGCTGCGAACGCCAGAACTGCTGTGAGCCACGCAAATGAGCCCCGAACCGGACAATGCCTTGCGCCAGCATACGCCTCTCTGCCTCTGGCAACTCTCGTATCTCCTCTAGAGTGAGAGCGGCCGAATCCGGATGCTGACGGAGGTACATGCGACCAGTCGCCAGAGCTCGGTGCCTGAGTAGCGTGTTGTAGGCGAAATATCTGAACCGTGGGTGCTGGGCAAATCTCTGATCTTTGTATCTCATGAGATGCTTAAAGTAAGTTGGCTCTTTGACTGTTTTCGCACGCGCATTTTTCGAACGTAATTCGGCACTACCGGTAGGATACAGTGAGGGGAAACAGCGGGTTGCGTAACCGACACTCTCGAATTCGTTGACTGGATTGTTCGACACAGTCGGCCAAGGAATCGGACCGCCGTTTAGCGTTGCATGAACAGCGGCTGTCTCCGTTGGACGCGGAATGTTTAGCGGGACAAAGGTTGTAGTCATCTCTGCCGACCCGTCGTCATTACCCGGATTCGATGCAGAACGCTCGTCGGCAACATTGCATCCATCGGCGTCCGGCTGCTCCACGAATTGTAACTCAACAAAATCGTCCTCGGGCAAAGACTGTAGATTTTCATCGTTGATGTCGATGTCATTATAGAAGTCGTTGTGTTCTTTAAGCCACAGAAGAGCGCGATGGACCACGTTTCTGCGCACTCTGAAGTCACGATGAGTGTTGTTTTCACCGCACTTTCTGATAACAATAATGTCAGTGTCGGTGATTCTTCGTGGCAGAGAGCTCACCATAGCAGCCAGATCCTGTGGTAGGTTGATGACATTGCCACGATATCCAAATTGACCACCACTTGGCAGACGTACAATAGTCATCATCGGAATGATTCGTGCGATGAGAAGCTCTTCAACCTGAGTCAAACCTGTCAGCTCTACAGGCACGGGTCCTGGGTCCATATCGTTAGCGGCCGAGAACATCACAGGGTCTTTGGTGCAGCGCCTGCATACATAACAGCTGTTCTCGCTGAGCTCAATGAAATCTATTTCACAACACGTTTCACAGATGTGAAATTTGCGAACCTCTAGCGTCTTGTGAAATTCCAAACCGCTGTTCCAAAAGGGAGGCAGTGGTACCTCTTCTGAATCATCTGGCTGAACGATCTCAGACGATGTAGGCGCCTGGCTGCGTCGACTTTCTCTGACCTGCGACATTATTTGAGCAGCTGCCGCTAATCGCTCTTTTCGCTCTGCCTCCGTCTCTGTCTGCCGGTTTTCTGCCATTCGGCGTGCATTCTCGGTCACGCGCCTCGTCCGCTCTGTCTCCGTCTCTGTCTGTCGGTTTTCTGCCCTTCGGCGTGCATTCTCGGTCACGCGCCTCGTCCGCTCTGTCTCCGTCTCTGTCTGCCGGTTTTCTGCCCTTCGGCGTGCATTCTCGGTCACGCGCCTCGTCCGCTTTGCCTCTGTCTCTGCCTGCCGGGTTTTTGCCGTTCGGCGTGCATCCTCGGTCACGCGCCTCGTCCGCTCTGTCTCCGTCTCTGTCTGCCGGTTTTCTGTCATTCGGCGTGCATTCTCGGTTACACGTCTCTTCCGGTCTGCAATAATTTCTGTCTGTCGGGCCAGTTTCTTTCGAAGCGCGTCCCTAGATGTCACCCGTTCGTCTGCAAACATATTCCCATGATCGAACATATCACGATCAGCATCGATGAGTCGGCATCTCTTGGGAGGAGGCTGGCTAGTCGTGCGGCTTTCATCTGCAACAGATAGCTGGGATACTGGGTACAGTGACTGGAAATGTACATCAGGTATGTAGCCAAGGATAATATGTGCTTCGGATGGTCTGCCACAGTCCATCTTTGTGTACGGCTCCTGTGCTGTGTTCAGATGTGATATGAACCAGATGTCTATACCAAGTAATACTGCGGTTAATTGTGGGACGATATTCTCAGCAAATGTACCAAATTGTTTCTGACCTTCCAGGTACTGAGCAAACCCATTCTCACCATGCACACTATTGTGCTCAGCGATTACGTGATCAATATCCCCACGCTCTGCACGTGCGGTGGTTAACTCTACAGCAGCCTTTCTCAGTGTTAGGTGATCAGTCAGGACACCCGATGCAGTTACATGTGGGTATATGAGCCGACTTACCTCGGGTCTGTTCTGTACCTGGTCAATGATTGCCCAGTAAAAGCAGTTACCGTCACCAGGGGTGACAGCGCGATACTCAAGCTGCTGACCGATACTGGCGGCTGCAGACACCATCTGTCTCGCCATTTGCTCCAGCTGGTTGCCGGCTGGGTTTTGCTCCATTTGGTAGCCTGCTGGGTTGGTCGCGTCTCTGGCCGTTTGCTGCATCTGATGGCCGCCTGGGTTGTTTGTTGAAGCCGACTGAAGTGCTGTACGTACAACACCATAATAATAAACATCAGAGCGCATAAGGTATATAAAATACAAACACATAAGCGTAATACTATCGTATTTCGCAACTTAACTAATAGCAGTATTTGTTCTGATCCAAGTAACCAAGTAGCTGGGGAATTTGCCAGGCACGCAAAAATATTATATTTTGAAAACGTTGCTGAGAAATTCGAACAATTGAATATTCACAATTATAGAAGTTTTATATTGAAAAACATACGTTTCATGGTGTAAAGTGATTTTTTTGTAAGGAAATAATAACACAATTAAATGTCTTGAGCAAAAGTGATATATGAACAGTATTATGTATTAACGTACATAAAACTGACCTTGAGCTTTTGCCATGGCGTATTTCTCCTTCCTTTTCCTGCGTTGCTGCTGGACTTTGGAAGGCATGTCTTAAATGTAACTATTGCAATAATATTCCACTTTCTGTCTAGCAAAAGAAAGAAACACGATTTGTGTTATGAAGTGACAAATAATAGGACATGGTTATATCACAGTTGAATCCAATTGAATTCAAGGAAGGCGGAGGTCTTATAAATTCAATTAATGTAAATGTTCTTATTTTTGCTTCATACAATTGATATTGAAATTGGTGTATACCCTTAAGTTCCTTACAACCCCCCCCCCCCCCAACCAGTACAGTACAGTACAGCTAGGATATACAGTGGCGGACTGCTCACGCTACCTCCTACCTTTCCAGCAAATGGAAATGTAAATGTCACACAAATTATCAATTAACTTCAGGTAACATATGTCACAAAAACGTTGTCTAGAAAAAAGTTAAAATTGTATATTTTAACAACATTGCGACTTGTCAAAAACATTGCGACTTTGTTCCTCCGTTAATGTGAGGAACAAAGTTGTACAAACGTTGCTATGCTTCGTTTCACTCGAAGTTTGTGGCAAAAGCGGCTCCGATTAACACAATGATGATTTATGTATAAAGCGCCTCAACAATATAGTTGTGTGGTGCCGATACCCCTTAAACATAAGAGTTTTGACTGACAACCCAAATTTTGCTTGATATTAAACGCATCATTTTATTGCTAACTCACTTCCGCTGGATATTCAGAGTGTAGCGATGCATAGCAACCGTTTGAGCAATGTTGTATGGTTACCATGTCACAATGTCAACATCATGAAACTTTTAGCTAGGACATACAGTGTCCCAATATTGTATTTTTGGTTGAGTGTTAGAGTAGAAAATCGAAATAAAAAAGACGATGGGAGTGGAAAATTACTAAGATGATCATAATAGAGAACATCATAAAATGGTTCACGATTTATATTCTCAGTTGAAGAACACAAGAGCACCATTGAACAACAGTAAAAGCAAGTGATTATTTTAAGTCAAAATTATCTTACAACCAATATCACACTTCATAATTTGGTAGTGAAAAGTGCACTCCAAAATCTGACGGGAGTTGAAAATAAGCAACATTTGGGTGACATAATACTACCAAAAGCAACTTAATCTGATATATGGACAAGTGTGAATCAACAAAAATGGTCATACTGGTTAGGAGTATGTACATTGTACACAGCATTCTAACTGTTACTAAACATAGCTATTTGGACACTTTACTTCACTAACAAGGCACTGAACATCAAGTCACTACTTCAACATTGAGCACGTATATTACCAAAATATTACTGGAAATATCACTGTCCATACCCTTCTTGCTGTTCACGAGACATGATCTTGGTAATAAATACACAATGAAGCAGATATGTATATTGTATAAGCCAAGGAAGGTGGGTACTGCTAGAATAATGATGTTACTGGAAAAATATAAGCATTACCAATATACAACTTGACTTGACGTTGATAATAATTATGATCATGGCAGGACTATAACCAATTGGTCATAGTCATTAAAGGAACATTGCCACCTTTTTGAAAGTTGTCAAATGTAAGTCATGTTATGCAAAAATATGAAATGAATGCTGCTAATCACGAATATCACTTATTTTTCTAAAAAAGTTATCAAACTCTTACAAACCAAAGTTATATTATCTGGTCTGGTGACGTCATAGCAAAGAAAAACGAAGGAAGTTGGGGTAGTGCAAAAAACCCTTACTCTGTTAATTGCTGCCAATATATCTGCCCAAGTCGACTACAATACAAATGTACTAGATAAAGATGACGTCACCAGTCACTAAGCTCTAATACCAATACACTAGGGGCTTATTTTTTACAGATGTAAAAGTTAAACACGAACATATTTTTAATTATAAAATTTTTGTCGTTTTAACTGATACCATACTTATTTTCAAAGCCCACCACGTAAAATGGCTATCTCAACTCAAGCCTAATGTTAAGGTGGCAATGTCCCTTTAAATTTAGTCAGGACAGCCTAACTTATCAAAGCCATTAACTCTGTTGAGATGGCTCACTTTACTACTCTTTGCTAGTGTTTGGGTGCTGCCAAAGCAACCATCTCCTGTGTAAAGACCATACAATATCTTCAAAGTGCAGACTGGATTTATAGTGAATAAATGTGACATTTTCGAATGACTGGTAGCTTCATTAAAGGAATAAATGATACCAGCTTTTTACTCCTATTAAAAGGTCACTATAAATAGCAATTCTACAAATCTCATTTAAATCAAACTCTACTAAAAAGAGATTCTTATTACTCACCACAAAATAATAAAGGATATCAGCCCCAGATCGTCTCATATCTCTGCAGCCTGACGCTATTTGCAACTGGATGTAGACAACGTAGCTGTGTGAAAGATGCAATCAAAATGTTTTTGCAATTCACAACATCACTAGAAGTCTATTTTTAGTCACTTAAATACTCAAGATTCCAAAAAGCATCCAGAACCTTCTGAGCCATGCCATGGGACTCGCTTTATGTATCTGGTACTAATTCCAGTAGCTAGATGGATCGTATGAGGCGCAGTCTGCAGCACCAATTTGAATCAACTATAGAGAGGTTGACAAGTACAGGTCAGGTTAATATATGCCATAAACGATGTACTGTATACAATTAAACGATATTCTAGAACCTTGAGAAGAAAACAAACATCAGCCTAGACTTGTGTAAGGCTATTTCCAGTACAAAAAGAGTAGCAAATAGCCAATTGTAGTCAGATAACTCAGTATTGGCTGGATATTGTTACAGATAATACTGGCGATTGCAGGCTAATAAAGCTTAGTTTTGTGAGGTGAGTAACAATAACCCAGATGTTTGAAGTGCAGTTCCAATGAGACATGCTGAATTGCTATTATAGTCAGTTTTCTTATAAATGGGAGTGCAAAAGCAGTATATAGCCTGATTAACTTACAATTAAAGATATGACGTGGAAGTAACTGCCCAGACAATTCATGTCATCAGAATCCTGTGCAGACAATACTGACACATTGGTTACATTCTGATGGCATGAAAAGAGAGAAGATGACTGTCAAGTGTTACAGCATTGTAACCCAGTTTGTACAAAATGTGGCAAGAACATTGACACAAAATATACGACAGTGGAAATCCTGTCTCGAATGAGGCATCAAACTGACCAATAAAAAGTGTTAATCTGTCCCAAATAAGCTTCCTGCTGCCCTGGGCAGCAATTTCTGCCACAAAAAGGTTCAAGTTTTGAAAGCTGCCCACATTTTCCAAAGTTCCCCATATGTGATATCTTGTGTTACCCTGCTCCAAAGATCTTGCTACAAATTCGTCATATTTTGAAGACTGGAAAGTAAAAAGAGCCTTAATACAAATTCCAGAAAAACATAATTATATTTAAAGGGACTATCCCACCTAAACATTAGGTTTGAGTTGAGATAGCCATTTAAGTGCTGGGCTCTAAAAATAAGTTTGGTATAAGCCAAAACAACCAA
>JARBER010156055.1:0-10722 GCA_030265075.1 Balanus glandula
AGAATTCAAAGCAACTGATTTGAGCTTACCCGCGATATATCGAGGGCGAGCTCAATACAGTTTTAGGAAATTCCGCTTCATGCAGCACCGATTAGACCGTAAGTTCAGAACTTTTGGCGAATAGGACTTTTGTAAGAGACATTACGTCGTCAAAAGATCCGACATCCCGCCCATTATCTATACTCCATTATGCGTCTAATTTGTGAGCCCTGTACCCGTAGTTCTCCAGTTTGGTTACGCTTATGTAGCGAGCACATGCAAATTAAATTAGCTCAAAACTATGACAGGGTGATTTCCAAATGGACCTGGCGCTAAATGGACCTGTTGCAAGTGTGTGCTGGATGCGGAATTGGCCAGCTGACTGGGGAACGAACTTAGACGTTCCACTCGTGTTGCGATTTCCGTTGCTGACTTGTGACATTTGCTGATATTTTGCGGCTATCTGATTGGTGTATCTGTATGTATTGTATTGTGATTGTGGCATCTTCCTGGTATTTTACTATACGTTCTGCACGATGCTAGCGTGCCGGCGTGGTTCTGTCGTGAGTGCTGGCCGTGTGTGGCAGCGGTCGTGACTCGTAACATTGCTGCAGTCACGCGGATCAGGTCGGCAGCCGACGCTCAATTTCGGTGTGCTTTCGTGACGTTTTCCCTTTCCATGTCGTGGAGGCGGAAATAAGAGAATGAATGCTGTACATTGTAATGGGCTTCTTTAAAGTGTGTCTCAGAAATTAAACAGCCGGTCTTATTCCGACAGTAAAACACATAACAAACTTCCGGTAATAGTTTAGACATGCTTCCGGACGTGGATGCTGAAGTCTGTTCGCCGGTAGCCAATAGCTGCTAATCGCGCGTTCCGTGAGCTCAAACGACATCCCTCTATATTGTGCCACGCATTTCTTTCATCATCGCTGCTGAGCCGACTCAGTTCGTCAGCGTTTTTACGTTCCTTGTTAACCTTACCTGTTATTTTTGCCATGTTATTGCTTCCCTTTGCTTCACATACAAGCTCATCCGGCTGTCCCTTTCTCTCTCTCTCTCTCTTTCCTATATCTGGCATCAACCGCCAAGCGCTGCTCTGGTATACTTCCCATATACAATCCTACTGTCTCTCTCTGTTCTAATCTCCCCAAACGAGTCAGCCGGCAGGTCGCTCTCTCTGATCGTGATAATCTGGCGGTCATCTGACGTCGCCGTGTCCGGCCGCCGTGGAGGGGTGTTTTTCTCGCGCGGCTGGCGCTGTGTCACCGCGGATGCCGCCGCGGGCGATTTACTCCGCTGTTGAGTGAGGCGTGAGGACCGCCGCGCCCTGGCGGTGCCACTGTGCGGCTGTTTGTGGCGCAGCGGAGGCGAACAAATAACGAAATATTTTCTGATCTGGCGCATACAATGAAAACAATCTCTGATTTTCATTAATTTTAGCCATGTTTTTGTTGTCCACAGGCTTTGATAAAATACTACAGCATATTGCTGTTAACATATTACATTTATGTGGCCAGAAATATATGCTTGAGTAGGTAGGTACTAGATTTAATAATATATCGTTTTGAAACAGTCAATCATTTGCCTTTGATCGTGACCAAATTATAATTATGTGGCTATCTTCTGACGCTTCTTCTTTCTGCTTTACTGATAAGCATAAGAGGAACGCATATCGATATGCGTTTCTCTGATGAAGAACACAATTTGTGGGAATGGTAGTCGTGACCTGACCACTTATCAGCCAGTGGAGATGTCTATAGCATTATAAAAAGAAGGAAATAAAACTTAAATGTACAAGCACGTTTCATCACATGGACCAATGCAAAAACTATCTCCATTTGGCACCGGTGGCACTCATATTAACAGTAATAGGCTATAAAGAAATCATGATAAAGATGTCATGCGCGGAGTTATAGCTCGTTTATCCGCCTGTTACTTGGGTAACGTGATTCCATAACGTGTAGCCGTGGCTTAACTATTCTAATCAATGGAAGTGTTTGAACGCCAACGTCCGTCAGATGTCAGCTGTCCTTTGTTGTTTACAGTCTCTGAAGCGTTAATCAATCACAGACCCGTCAGTGATAAACACCATAGTGATGGACCCACTAGTGATGGCTACCATGCATTAGTGATGGACCCATTAGTGATGTATCCCATAAGCGATCCACCCGTCAGTGACCCGTCAGTGACTCCGTCAGTGACGCGTCAGTGACCCGTCAGTGACCCGACAGTGACCCGACAGTGACCCGTCAGTGACCCGTCAAATGACCCGTCAGGTGCACCGCAGCGATGGCATTTCTGTCATTCCACGGCTCGACCACCAAATGTTTGTGAATTATTAGTGATTACGTCACTGAAGTCATGGTATGTGGTCTTTAACGTGTCAGTCAACAGGAAAACACGATATTTTGGAATGAATACGGGATACCTAAAGAATGAAGATCCTAAGCTGAGAAATGGTACCTTTACTTACCCATATGAATTGGTGGAGATGTGATGACTGCACATAAAATAAAATACAGCCAGTCTCAGTCACACAGCTTTGGTCATACAGTGTCAGTTTAACCATACAGAACATTATTTCAGTGACATATGATCTGCCTTGTTGTTGTAGTAGCCTTCGTATAAGCAATACGGGTTGGTTGAAGAGATACGGATGGTTTATGTTCTAATAAAAACTTATCGAACAATGCGTACCTGTAAACACAAAAATGTTGATCTCCGTGAAAAGAAGAGGACTGGGCACACAATTCTTATCGAAAGCTTTCGGTGAGCAATGTTCAGATAGTTTTGCATAAAAGTATTGTGTTATGCGTGGTATTTGTTTTTCACAGTGTCCTATATTTGTAAACTCTGGCCGAACGGCCCCTCAGCTGACCGGCCGGTAACGTCACTGTCGCCTGAGGTCAGCGGGGTCGGCGGGGTCGGCGGGGTCAGCGGGGTCAGCCACCCGGCTGTCGTCGTGTCGCCAGGTCGCGGCGGCACGTCCTCCGTCAATAGACCGCCCGCTTCTGGTCAATCGATCAGCTGGCTTCTGTCAGCAGCGGCGGCCACAGACGCGGCCGAGAGACGCGGCCAGGTGCGGCAGGCGCCGCGGACACAGCCAGGGGCAGCTGACGGCGAGTCTACACCGCGATCAGTAGTGTGACGATGATGCTTAATTATGAATCATGATTATGATCCTCTCCAACAAAACAGCGTTGTTTCCGTGGTGAACACGCCCCTGGTCAAAGCCGCGTCTATGCTCAAAGCGCAAGGGCACGTTCCTTGCGAGAGCTGTCTTATGCTCACTGGTTACGCCCTAAGCCGGAGCCCTCCCCCACGAAGCGCCTGGGTGCGCCCGTGATCGGTACCCGCCCAAGGCGTGTCGTCGTTTGTCCCGTTCACGCTGATTTGGCTGGCGGTGGGGGCGGGTGGCGGCCAGTCTCGGGGCTCCCGCGGAACTCATCAGATGGGCTGCACGCTCTGACGTACTGAATTCACCCTGACCCCGTGTCTGACCCCGGTCCGACCCCTCTCCTATACACGCTACTGCCCGGGTGACCCCGTGACCTATCCGACCTCCCGCCCGGTCACACATGGTCTGCTGTCGAACAAGGCGGGTCCACTGTCAATTGTCATTGTCTCGGTGAGGCACGGTCCTATCTTATGGCGGGCGCAAAAAGGCTCAGGAATTATAGTGCTCCAGTTCGTGAGCTCCTAAATCGCAAACCAACAGAGAAGTGAGTTATAGTTAGAATAGAGCCCTAGAGATATGGTCTTTTCCCACTCCCAGCCAGATCAGCGAGATCATGGCATTCAGTCAGTGCTCATGATGGCATTGAGTCGAGCCCGCGACCTTTATGCTTTGTCTTGTGCATTTTCGTGATCTACTCACATACCTGCGGTTCCGGAACGGGTGGATCTGACCTTCATTTCGTGATGGTAAGCTCACGAGGCCTAGTAACCTGAGACAATTCAGATGCTGCCGATTAAACCCCTCACACCCTAGCACGTTTGTTTGCCGTGGCCATGCGCTGGCAGAGATTTCGATAACAACTCTGTGTTTCACGACGAAGGGTCAGTTCCGTTCCTCTGGCGCCACGCTCGTGTTCCGCTGCCGTGACCCGGTCTGGTGGGATCGTGACTGGGCAGAGTCCGAGGACGTGTTGTGAAATGCCGTCTCACCGAGCTAGTGAGAGTGTTCTATAACGCGGTGGTGTCATAGGCACATAGACTGCCCACCGGATTAAGCCGCGAATCATCACGCGCACTTTCGTCGGAATTCGCCGCTCGGTCCGTCACTCTCACTAAGTCAGAGCGGGAAGGTGCTCGGCTTTCGAGGCGTTCAAGCGAAGTTGTTCAGCAAAGAGTTTATAGGCTGGAGATTCGATAACAACTCAGCCGTCTCGCCGGTTTTAAATTTTTGTTTACGTTTTTTATTAACGCCTTTTATTAATCGACTGGAGATTCCCAGCATTTCACATATTGAAAGTCTTGTTTTCTTGATGTTTGGTGGGTGATGGCTATTGAGTTACATGCTGTATGAGAGCTTAGGGATAAATCGACTCTGGCGACTTCAACGCCAACGGTTAAACGCCAGTGAGTCGTGACTGCAACGCAATGACAGAAAGGTAGCCAGCTTATTTGCCGGTTGTGCCTAAACAGCACTGACGGTGCAGAAAACACCAGCAATGGGTCTGTCTGGGGCTCGTACTTTTATTTCTGATAGCTTTCTAGTGAAACTGAACACACATTAACATATACGGTAACATCCTAAAATATGCAAAATTTTGGGAGCTAAGGGCCTATACTGCCTAGTGCCTATACGCTGTCTGCTGTTGGAATCGGACTTCAGTCCCCATCTGGCAGTGCGACCCCAGTTTTACGATCTGCGCGCACGTGCGATTTGTATTCACCCCGGGTCGGCCTCGTGACCACGTGGTTCACTTTCGCGTGTCTGACTGCAGGAGCAACAGACGGCCGTACGCCGGATTCCGGAAAAGTTTAGCATAAGCATCGGATCCGCATTGCAGACTGGGTTCCGTACTGGGAAATCCGCGTGGATCCCGTCTGACCACTAGGGCTCACATGAATGTATTTGGCCGCGGACAGGTGAGCAGCTGCCGAAACCTTTTCGCTGCTTTAATAATACATATTGCTTGCTGTTATCAGATAATTCCTTTCATGCTGCTTGGGTTGATTAAAGCTTCGAGTGCTAGCCCTTTTATCTGCGATAGGGCTTAACGGCAGCCAGGGATTCATACAACTACAAGTAAATTTGCTATCCTATCACGATTGTCACTGCCGGAATAGTTACGGGGCTAGGGCTAGCCTAGTTATGCTATCGAAACGGTGTTCTTGTGAAACTTGCTTGATTTCATCCGTTTTGTATAAATATAGTCAGAACATGTTGTCTGCATAGATTTTCGATACCAAGACTGGTGCTAAGTAGACTTAGTTGTATACCCTGATCCCATTCCATTCGATCAGTTGATTTATAGTAGCGGGCATTACTTTAATGCGAAAGTTATACGCGCCAAAACATTTTCAATCCGGCTTTTTTAAAGTAATTGATGTTCATATTTATAAATAATTTGCAAATAACATTACAGTATTATGCAATGATTTACCATCAATCAAAAGATGAGCCTCATATGTGAAGTGGATGGCTAACTGGAAATAATTATTTGACTATTTATATACCTACCTACATTTTCAGAAACCGGGAAAGTGTATCATAAGCATTAAGCGATAAACCTTGACACAGCTCATCTTTATCTTTCCTTGACACTTCAAATACTTCTTATCGGAGCATTTCCGGCAAGACAATACAAAACCGCAAATAGCTAATGACTATTGATATAACAACCGGCTTTATATACACCAACGTTGTAACACTGCCTAAATCTTCCGCAGAAGCGTCTCATCCTCACGGATTCTTCCGATATCAAAGTAGGTAAGTTAACACTCAAGGAAGTTATAGGCCAACAAAATAGCCGGCAGATAAAATATACCCCTGGATATCCTATGGTTAGTGTGACCAGTCACAGGCCAACGGTCAACTGAGTGGATGATTGTTACATGCATCTAAATCTATTTCAGTCTAATTTTCCTTACTAATGCGGTCTGGCCATGCATTAGGCATATCGTTTTATCTGCGGTCGGTACTGATATTAGCCACAGAACTACCAATTACACTTAAGTCATTTTCTCGAATGTATACGGATTAGCATTGTGCCTATACCATCCTGCAACTACTGCAAATAAATCTTCTGTTTGCAGTCCAATGCTGCATTGGTCTAAAAGTCAACCATCCTTGAACTCAACCACAAGCATTCCTGCCTTTAACTGAGCAATCCTGCAGGTAGCCAATGCTCGTGCAGCGCGATTTGCCACTGCAGCCGCTCAGCGCCGGTTCAGGCGCGCGATGCCGCTGTCGCAGCTGTTCTGCCGCGTCCACCAGCTGTCCAGCGGCCGGAGCAGCAGCCAGCCACGGCTGCGGCTCCGCGCCGGTGGGCCGTGTCTGATGGCCGTGTCTGATGTTCGCCCCCGCTGACTACCGCGGCGGACTGCTTACGAGGCAGACTGGATGGCCGAGTGGACGGCCTCCCCGAGCCAACAAACCAGCCCGCCGCCGACGGCCTGCTCGCACGCATGATCAGCGCCGACTGTCAACGCTCACGCTAACAATCTGCAGCCAGTGAGCTTCCGCGTCGTGGCGCGGCTGACGGTGGGGGTGGCGGCGGCGGTGGCGGCTGGGGTGGCGAGCTAGCTGCTGGTTTGACGGTAGAATGCCAGCCGAAGCCGACTTTTTCCTCTTAACAGCCGACTTTTTCACTGAACGGTCACGATCTGCCGCCGCACCGAGCCGGGCAGCGGCGCACAGCGGCCGAACCGCCGCCGCCGGAGCCCAGACAATGCACAATGGCCGGCACCGGCCACGGTCACCGGTCAGGGAGTACGGACACAGGGGGCGGGGCCGCCGCGTGCACCCGACTCACGTCGCGGCCTGCACCGCGCGGCATCGTGTGCAGGCTGCTACTCGTGCTGTGGCCTGTGGCGCAGTGTGTTCAGAACTGCAGACCGGCCTGAGGCGTGACCTCCGCTGGGCCTCCGGGAACGGACAGTGTTACTCAGGGAGCGGACAGCGGGACACGGCTGGCCGACAGACCGTGCGACCCCGCCGCTTCCGGTCGAGTGTGGGTGGGCGGGAGTCGACCGCTGAGCCGGTGTCCTTCAGTGGTGGACGGGTCAGCTTTGTGGGGACCCCTTAAGAGTCCTGCCGCTGGTCTTCATTGGGAGGTTTTTGCACACTGTACACTGTACAGGCGGGAATTCCCGCTGGAACGATGGTGATAAGCATGTGCTGTAAACTTTTTGTAGTTGGCGGCCATCCTGTTTGCTAATTGCTTTCCATCGCCCGGTGGAACAAAGGTAATGCGGAAGCAAGTATACCTACAAGCTATCTTGTTTTGCCACTGACATGGAGTATACCTCCAACGTCCTGTATTAAATCCATTCACCTCGTTCATATGTACTTGAACTCGCTCTGCTGATTAATAATTAACTTTAGGGGCAGTGTGGGCTGCTCCTGTCGTCGACTTCAGCGGTGCCCACCCGTGCAGACAGCTAGTCGAAGGCGGCACACAGGTACTTACTACCTACAGGGCGAGGGTAGTCGGCCGCTGGCTCTGATTTATGGATGAAGTCGGGCTCCGCACCGGTCCGCCGGGTCGTTTTCTGAGTCGATACCATCGCCAGTACAAGTGGTAGACGAACCGGTCCGTTTTCGGACGGCCTGGAGAGGATGTTGACGGTCAGTCGGCGAACGGTTCGCGATTGCTCGGCCTGGAAGCTAACGAGAGTGAAGGTAACGCCCACTAGATAAGCGACACAGCTGGTGGTCTCAGGTAAAACAGCAAGGATGATGTCAGTGGTGTGGATTTGCATAAGAGAACTGCGTAGTACACACTGCACAGCTCTCAGCGTTCCAGCCGTAGTGTAGTCTCTTATGACCAGCGATTACTAAGTCGCGTCTGGGTAAGTGTGGCCGCGGAAAGTTAGCACCCATAGCTTGTTGCCCAACCGCCCCGTGCATTGGGCATTGTTGAGTGGCCCAGCTGCGACGACGGTGCAATATGCCAGTCATATTCTGGGCGGAGAAAGTTGGTCTCCGATGACCTTTTGATATGCAAATGCCGACGAGGCCCGCACAATGCCGACGGCGGTATCGGCGAGGCTGGAGACCCCGTCCGGCGGCGGCCCGTGCCGGCCGGGACGGGCTGCCGCGCCTGCCGAGACGGGCCGCCTCGCCTCTCCGATCGACGCCAGGCTCGTCCCATTGACGTGACGCGACGCGAGACGAGGCACTGCTGCGATCGACGCGAGACGAGACACTGCTGCGATCGACGCGAGACGCCGCTCCGATCGACGTACGCGAGGCGAGGCTGCCAATCGACGAGGCGAGGCCGCGCGGAGGGACGGGTGCCCTCGTCCCCGGGCGAGCAGCAGGTGACATTCCTGGGTGCTTCTCGTCCGGGGCTTCTGTTTACGGCTGGAGGCCGGATGCCGGCACGTCGACTGCAAATTACACTGCGAGAGAGGGAGACACGAGGAGAGAGGAGACGGGAGTGAGATGAGAAGAGGAAGGGATGAGAGAAGGATGCGGCCGTGCAGCACAACTATGCTACATGCGTAGCTCTGCCGCTGTTGTGCCCCGTCCGAAGCCGAGCCCTCCCTCCCTCCCTCCCTCCCTCCCCATCTCCCCCTCTCTCTCTCTCTCCCTCTCACTCTCTCCGTCGTGCGTCCGCCAGTCAGCGGCAGTGCGTAAGAAAACACGGCAACAGGCCCTCCGGGAGTCGACGTCGGCGTCGGCCGCCGGCTGATGGCCATTGTGCCGACTGTTGCGATGGCGACACGTCTCTGTCATCTGTTAGCTGTTGTCCAGGGATGGCGGTGAGCCCACGTCCAACGGACGTCGATCGGACGTCGGGGAGCGGGCATTGGAGAGACGTCGATGAGCGTCAATAGACGTCGATGAGCGTCGATCTCGCCAGAACCGCTCGATGGCGACGGTGTTCAGATAGCTTGGACGAGAGTAGTTTGTGGTGTGATTGTGTTTTTAGCCGTTGATATTGCTTCTTGGGAGGTTTATTATTTGTGCTCTCTGCTGAGTGAGGCGTGTTAGCCGATAAGTCACGCGGCGAGTGTTGCGGACGTCGCGATCCGCCAGACTATGTCATATCGGGCGGCGAAAGCATGCCTTCTGATTTCTGAACCACAGTGACTATCGCAAACTCAAAGAGCTTTTGTGAACTCACCGTAAATGAATACAAATGCAAAGACCGTATAGGCAGCACTCTTACATGTTAGCACTGACAAGAACGATATGCGCTTCCTCAGTGTATTGTATTGGTAGGACGCAAGGGCGTCACCATGGTCTCAAAATCAGTGGGGACAAATCCAAGTACATATGTACATACAAGTATGCCTACTTGAATATTATAATAAATTAGGGATAGCTGAAAGCCACTACTGTCATTGCCTTTAGTGTGTCAAGTGGTGGCGGCGGTCCATGGTTGTAACTTTAATACAAATGTGGGTTGTAGCTACAATCTCAATAATTTCTATATTTTGATATTACGCCTATGGCGCGATATGTTATAAATCAGGCTCCAACAACTAAGTGAAACCCAAGGATTTTCAAAAAGGTACACCCCTGGTCGCTGTCCATATAATAGAACGTCGTGAGTCTTTGTCTGCGCTGTAGCATTCGCCTCGCTGCCTGAGTGCAACACTCTCCTATGGCAGCTCATGAATATGACGGATAGTCCTACACCGCCGCCGGGACGACCGCTACCGGTATCGGTCAGCGATTCATTACCGGCGTCCGTCGTATCTATGTACAGGCTGGACGGGTTCTCTGGCGACCGGCACTCCTCAGCTGCCGGCTGCTGCAGGGACCGCGGTCAGAACGCAGTCGGACTGGCTGACCGCGGTCAGAACTCAGACGGACTGACTGCCTGCAGTCAGAACTCAGACGGACTGCGTGTTGTCAGAACTCAGACGGATTGCCTGACTGCAGTCAGAACTTAGCTGGACTGCCTGACTGCAGTCAGAACTCAGACGGACTGGCTGACTGCAGTCAGAATTCAGACGGGCTGCCTGACTGCAGTCAGAACTCACACGGACTGCCTGCACTCCCGGCAGCCACGGCAGCCACCTGGCGGTCAGCCGGGGAGAGCAATCCTGCAGCACCGCCGGCTCCGTGGCCGTCAGCAGTGCACGGCAGCAGGCAGGCGGCCTCTGAAGGTCACTGACCCTGACACTGGCCGGTCTGGCGGGGTGGCTGCTGGCGGAGGGGTGCCGAGTGGTACGTGCAGGACTGGTTGTTGTGACTTGTGAGCGGAAGTCACGGGAATCGGTGGCGGTCGGTAGGTAGGCTGGAGTGGGGAGGGAGGAATCCTGTATGGAGGCCTGGTTGATGTTGGGAGGTCTTAGACTGCTGCCTTCTGGGGGGTCGGGTAGAGGACGGGGAGGGGGTAGGTTAGTGCTTAGGACTGGTAAATGTGAGAGAAAGTATCGCCTGCCATTGCAGCATTCGGTTTACTCCGTCATTGGCCTGGGCGTGGTGGTGAGTTTATTTGCAAAGGAGGTTCAACAGTTGTTCCGGGTAACTGTGCAGTAGGGTCCGTCATTTTTCCGTTTTTGTTATTTTTCTTTGGTTTTCGGAGCTTTTCCCATGCTTCTCGGGGTGAC
>JARBER010156066.1:0-10721 GCA_030265075.1 Balanus glandula
TGGGACCGATAGTGCTACCCCTTTTGGGATGTAGACCTCTCTACAGTTAGCCGGACACACACACACACACACATCGCGACACACAAACAGGCGGGCCACTACTTTTCTGAGCGAGGCCCCAGTGGAAATCTTTGAAACTCAGAAAAGCTTCGCTTTTCTTCTTTCTACGATTTTGAATTACTTATTTTTTCAGTTTATTTTTAGCTAATATAATTTCTGGAGTCTATTGGAATTTATAGCGCGATGTACTACAACTAGGACATTTAACATTTGAGGAACTATTGTGACCCTAATATCGACCTGACCTAAAAATGAAACATTCAAAAACCTTGTAGCAAACTATCCTACGTCATTTTGTGTTGCTAGCTAGGTAGCGTTTTTTTAGACAGATGAGGAGGCGATACCCCACCCCCTTTCCAGGACGATTAATGATGAAAGGCCCTGCACGGCACGTGTTAAAAAACGAAAATATCACAGTCTAGTTTTTATCCAAATGTTTTGATAAAGTAAAATACGTGAGCTATATGTCCACATATCCTGTTAGTCTGTCTATACATATGGAGGACAGACTACTCCGGCCCAGTTGACCGGTGCACGGGTCACGGTAGGGCCCATCAATAACGGCGATGGAGGACAGACTACTCCGGCCCAGTTGACCGGTGCACGGGTCACGGTAGGGTCCATCGATAACGGCGATGGAGGACAGACTACTCGGGCCCAGTTGACCAGTGCACGGGTCACGATAGGGTCCATCAATAACGGCGATGGAGGACAGACTACTCCGGCCCAGTTGACCGGTGCACGGGTCACGGTAGGGCCCATCGATAACGGCGATGAAGGACAGACTACTCTCGCCCAGTTGACCGGTGCACGGGTCACGGTAGGGTCCATCGATAACGGCGATGGAGGACAGACTACTCCGGCCCAGTTGATCGGTGTATGGGTCACGGTAGGGCCCATCGATAACGCTGGTCAGCAGAGACAGATACGAATCTAGTGACTCAGCCGATATCGCAGGTATCACTTGCAAACTTTGGTGAACCGTGGCGACCGGTGGGTAGGATGGCTGCTCTATGCCATTTCACGTACAGTCACCCGCAAAAGTTATGTGCACAGTCTTTCCCATTAACCTGCGCGTTGGTGGGCCTTTGAGACAACTGTGCCCTGGTGGGGGAGGAGGAAGCAAAAATGACCCATCTGTAGTACCAAACTCGGAAAATAAAGGCACTTTAAGACGCAGAACTTCTGGCAGAAGTAGGCAACTTCCAGTATTTAACTTTAGGTCAAATTTACCAACCGAGGTCAAGTAATTTGGTTAAAAAAATACTTTAGGTCACCGATATCCAAATTCCAAGATTAACGAATTGCAGGTATTCATGCCTTCATGACAAACTTTTGGGTGGTGGGGTCACCTGACCTGGGCTGGTGTCCTGGCCTGAGAATACCCGAGTCAACTTTTATTTTACAAAGTATGCGAAATTGGTGCCCGCAGATCTATGCAAAAATGGCGATGCTGCGCGCCGCCTATTTTTCGACATGACTGAAAAACTACAGGGGCTCATTTTGACCCCCCACCAGGGCGAGTCTGCTAATCGGTGCTGTATGCTACGGAATTCAAAGCTATTAGTTTGAGCTCACCCGCGATATATCGGGGTGAGCTCAGCATTTTATTTATCATTCCGCTGCATGCAGCATCGATTAGACCGTAAGTTCAGAACTTTTGCCGAACAAAACTTTTGCGTAAGACTGTACCGTTAATGCATTCGGAGAAGCGGCTGCTACCATAGTTATGGGTCGTAATTAGTCGTAAATTTCCGGGGCGGTACCTGCGCTGACTGGCCACCGGCGGCTTTGTTAACATGTGGGTGGAGCCGAGCCAGGCGGGAGAGACGTTCAAAGTAGAGCCCTTCATGGGACATGTTTTCAGCTCCCATTCCATTCCATCCAATTCAGCCGGATCCAAATCCGTTCCGTTCCGTATCCATTTTTAATTGGGCTCCCATTTCCATTCCATTTCCACAAAATTCAGCATATTTAACTGTTTTTATTGCTAAAAAACGATATGGTCAGACTCATTCCAATCCATTCCATTTCCATGAATTCCCCAAATTTTCTTCTATTTCCACCCCATTTCCATTCCATTTATATTTCCATATGGAATTTCCATTCTATGAAGGGCTCTAGTTCAAAGTGTTGGCGCGTATGATATGCGGGACTGTGGTAGGACACCGGTTCGATTTCAGGATATTTAATGCAGCGTCTTATGTTGTCACATCATGCTTTTGCTGACATTCCGCGATTCGTGCGGCTTTGTGGGCTGGCTTGCACAAGGAGTACATTTCTGCGGCTTGAAGGAACATTGCCACCTTAAACCTCGCACTGACATAGTCTGAGTCAACTTAGAACCGATGGAGGTGATACCGCTCCCCCAGAGATCTAAAAAAACGCGACATAGCGAGAAGCGAAAAACGATAGGCCGTGACGGGCACAAGAGAAAATACAAGTGTATGGTTTTTGATGAGGCTTATATTGAGGTCACCAGAGGTCATCAAAGGTCAGATTTTCCAGTCTTATGGCATCGGTCCTATCGGCTTTATTTAAATGGCCATTTACACTAACGCGGTGGGAAGTTTTCACGAGTTTAACGGGTGTATAACGGGTGTGATAGTTGTGCAATAGGCATGCCAGTTGTGTGTACCGGTTATAACGTGTTTATTACGTCTTTAACAGGGATACCTCGGGTCGCACGGGTGCATATCAGGCACCGTTGTTTTTGACGAGTATATCGGATGTATGACGAGTGAAGAAACGCATTATAGGTACAACATGTGTGCCACGGATAGTACGAGTTATTAATTTATAATTCGCTATTTTCCTATAACTGGCTTGCAACACCATTTAACCTGTAATCGACCAGCAGAGCGGACAGGTTAGCACTAGTCAGTAACTAATGCCCAATGCCAATACTCATGGGCCTTATTTTTACAGATGTCAAAATTAAGCTCGAGTATCTTTTTAATAAGACCATTGTGGTTATTTTACCTGATGGCATACTTATTTTAAAAGCACAGCAATTAATATGGCTATCTCAACTAAAACCTAATGTAAACCCGCCGACGGGGAGGGGGGGGGGGGGCGGTGGATATCCGCCTCCCCAGTAGTTTTTCTGTAGATAGAGGAAAAACAGCGCATAGCACCGCCAAATTTTGCACAACAGTTCAACGAACAATTTTACACATTGCCTAAGAAATTTGATCTCCTAACTTTCAAGGTCACGTCCTCAGGTTACATTACCTGAACCGCTGTCTTTCACGATTTTGACAGTCTGACATGATGCCATGGCCACATGTTTTGAAGGATCAATATGCAAATTTTAGGATGGCGTTAAACCATCCGTGTCTACAAAATTTTCCTCTTGGATTTTCTATATCGGTGACCGAAGTTCAGGTCCATTTCCTCACCTCCCCAATTATAAATCAATGGAGGAAAATTCGAAAGCTTCCATTTCGAAAGATGTCAGTCCTATTACTTCTTTATTACGTTATAATACGATAATATTGATGATACAAGTGAAAATGTTATTCAGTGACCCCTGCAAGGTCATTTGAGGCCATCCGAGGTCACGATAACTGTGTTTCTAATAACTTGCGACATGATGAAGATAGAGAAATGCAATTGGCACCAATGTGTTTGTCTCGTCAAAACTCGTTGTACAATATGCAGCATGGCCTACTTGGTTTATCACTTGACCTTGACCTGAGGTCAAATTTGTTGGTTGACTTAACAAGATCATTACGCATATCGATCGACGCGACTTGATGAGACAAACGCGATGCTGTACACTTTATTGCGTTTTCTTTGTTATTTAAAAAAACATATTCTCGGAATATGTTTTTGCATAAACAAGTTTTTAACTTTTTCACATATGGAGCTTAAAATATTGACCTGAGGTCAAATTTTAGGACATGTTGCAGATTCAAAATTTTAAAAGCAATCGATTGTTTCCTTGCAATTCCCTTATAGATAGCATAGATTCCGAGCTATATGAGCTATATTAAAGTTGCATACTATAGCACGCGCTCATTTTTATGTTGTGGAGTGTTTTTAAGGTTTAAACTTTGATGTGTTTTTAAAGTTTAAAGATGTGTCAATATAGATGAGGTATTCTCTATTTTTCATATTTATACCGTAATCGACTTGTTTTCGGTGAGGCTTTAAAATCCCTTCATTCTTCGCATTCGTCCTTCATGTTGGCATCAAAATTGGCAGCAATTAGCTAAGTAAAGGTGTTCCTCACCACCCAAAATTCCTCGGTTTTTCTTTGCCACGATGTCTTCAGCCCAGATAATGTTACTTCGATTTGTAAGAATTTGAGTACTTTTTAGAGAGAAAAAAAGTGCTAATCGTGATCCACAGAATCTATTCCATACTTTGACATGCATGCGACATACATTTTTGACAGCTTTCATTAAGGTGAGAATGTTCCTTTAACCCTATTCCCTGCTGGGGGGCAGATTCTGCCCCCCCCGTACCGGTGGTTTTTCGCTTGCCGCTTTTAAAGCATTAGGACGATCGTCCTGAAACTTTGGCAATTTTCCTAGAATTGAATTCCACGTCTAATCTAAAAATAAAGAGGAGCTGCCGTGCCAGTGCCAGATTCCCGTTTTTGGAGGGTGATATGAAAGCGATTATGTAGCACATGCTTCATTCGTGGTTTGCTGTGCAATAAGTATGTCAAAAACATTTTCACTGCATCATACATTAAACACATTGGGCTTGTGCATATTTGGGAGCAGAGGCACACTATGTACACAAAATAGTGGGAGCAAATGAGCTCATACGTCAAACTAGCAAGTTTTGTTTTAATACATTTAGTCCGGACGTTTTAAATAACCAGATTGATGAAGTCAGAGCCGGCGCTAGGCAGAGCTTGTTGCGCACGCCCTGTCCTCTACCGTCCGATCGGGAAATTTCGGGTAGTTAGCAGAGTTTAGAGGCGAAAGTTTAACGTGCCCACACAGCCGGACACGGTTCGCCCCGTTCACAGACGTCAACTGGCCTTTAGTGCGGCCGCTGCCACCGACCACAGGCTATCCCAGTCTGGAGCAAATAGCGAGCGCCGATGCGACTCGAACCGGGCTCTGACTACCGGTTGGGTCATCCTGCGAACTTGTGTAGACGAAGCTGGATTGTATGGGCACCAGCGCTGTGACTGTTTATTTCGCCAATGTACGGGCGACTCTAAGTATAGCAGTGTGATCTGGGCAGGAGCGACCAAAACCGACACGGCGCCGGTCGACCGTGTGCAGCATAAGTTTCTGATGTGGCTTTTAAGTCATGCATCGTCCGGTCACACGACATCTTTGTCTTATCAAAATCTGCTGCATCATTTCAGGATACTTCGTTAAATTTTCGTCGTACGCAGCACGACCTTGTGTTTCTTCGAAACATTTTCCGGAACAAAATTGATTCCATTCAGCTACTGAGAAGCTTTTCTTTGCATGCACCAGCTCTGTCGACCCGAGCCAAACCACTCTTCAGTGAGCCTTGAGCACGAGTTGCCACTATACAGGGCGACCTGTTCTGTCGTTTACCGCGAGCAGCGAACTGGTTTTTAAGCCAAGTCGATTTTTTACTTCTAACCAAGTCGATTTTTTGTAATGACACGCTGTTCTCTTTTAAGCGCTCTATCATTCGGTATGTGCGTGCACTGTGATAGTTTCACCAGGTGCCTTATTTTTACCAAGTGCTTTATTTAATGTTTTATCTACTGACTTCGTCTATTAGTGTACCCTGTTGGTGATACAAGATGAATACAACTAAATTGAAGCCGCTTTACTGCTGCTGTTTCAGAGACGGCACTCTGGTGACCGCAATCTGCAGATCAGGACGTAGAGCAGATCTGAATATGAGTCTAGAGACGTTTTTTCATCATTGAAGAATACCCTGATGGTGACTCGTGACATTCTGTTCACCATTCAGTCGTCTTGGAATTCTGTGTAACGATGTATGGGGACAGTATCTGAAAACTCTCTGAAGACCAAATGTAGAGGCTTTGTTTTTAGTTTTAAGATGTAAGCGCGACTGCTTTTTGCTCACTGACCCGAAACCCGTTCAGGAATACAGCATCCATTGTAGTATTTCCCCTTGAGTCATTTTGACAATGGCAGACCTTTCGAGGTCTGTCGACTTCTGTTAATGTTTAATGGATCTTAACGTCATCAGAAAACATCGCTTCACAATATCGCTAGTATATTGTTCAGGGAATCGGCTACATTGCCTGCTATCGCCCTAATTGATTTCGTCGAGCCTCTGGTAATGACAACTTTGCCGTAATGGTCACTCAATGACGCTTTCTGCCGTTCTTTTGTACTATGCATTTACTACTTCTGTATTGGTTAAAAATGGATGCCTAAACGTTTGTAAACTTCCCTTACACACCTAAAGCTGTTCTTTATAAGGTGATGCCATCGCATTTTTCAAAGTGTCAATATTTATGTAGCAGTAGTATTTGCTTGGCTACAGATTGCGGTAAAAGTAAAATATAGGCCGATACATGCCACGTACCGCTTAAGACGTTTAACATGTCTTTCTGCAACTGGCTGCTTAGCACTCACTCTGGAGGGTTTCCGATGATATTTTAACGGTCTGGAGTGTGGGCGTTGGAGGGAGGTAAGGAATATTTTGCTGCACTTCTTAACTCGAAAATTTCATATCGTAGCAACAAAAAAGGGCGTTAAATAGCTTGATACAAAGCCCATCGAAAAGTATTTCAATTTGTTGGGGGGTCAGATCAAAACTGAAAGCACCAAAGGTGAATGAAGGACAAATTTTCCAGTTTTATAACTTTGCTCCAGAAATTATCATATATCTCAAAAGCTGTGCTAGCAAAAAACAAACGTAATTCACCGACGCGGGCACGCTAGATACAAATGTGTTTTTTTTTTGTCCACTGTTTATTTAATATAAAGAACAATGTTGGGCCCCTGTAACAGAAAGAATGTTGGGTACCGCCAGGAATCATAAGCAGACCTCCTGGGCTGCGACATGACCCAAGCCTTCCCCTGCAGCTCGACCCAGCCTTTCCCTGAAGCATGCCTAAACCTTCCTTGCGGCATGACCCAGTTAATCCCCTGAAACATGACCCATGCCTTCCCCTGCGGTGACCCAGGCCTTCCCCTGCGGCACAACGCGGCTGTATGGGTCACCCGTGTCAGCACCACTGCCGACTGAGATAGATAGGTTCAGAGGCTCTCAGAGTAGGCCTGTCAGCCAGACAAAGCCTCCGACTAGTCATGCAGGATGAATGATTGCGTCTGGGGGCCACACAGCTCGGCAATGGTGGCAGTCAGTGGTAAGTTTTTTCGTCCCTACAATGTTTTCAGTTTAATCACACGTTGTTGACAACAAATTTCATTCTTCTGAGAAGTATGCTGTCCCTGTTAAAAAAAAACATACATAAAATCAAAAGGCTTAAAACCGAGCATTACATCACAGGTCGCGTCGTTCATCAATGCCCATCGCTAGTCATACCAGCACCTTCGCACTGTCAGCGGTTAGCCGGTGTTCGACAGTGGTGTCTGTCAGCGGTGAGCTGTCACCACGTGTCTCCCGTCTTGCCGGGTGGCTGCCTACTGTCACGTCACGTTACGCCGCGTCACGTCTCCGGCTCCCACGGCTGGCCGACGTCAGCAGCCCGACGTGGCGTGACGTGGCGTGACGTGGCGTGACGTGGCGTGACGTGACCCGGCCAGCAGCACGGCTCGGTGCCAGCGCCACGTGCCGGACGCTTCTGGCCGCCGCCTGAGTAGCTCATTCATTCCCCACGTTTTGTTCCGACAGTTCTTGGAAGTGTCTCAGACAAAAGCCGGTCAGCGATCGTCCGTAAACCGTGACTAACTAGAGCTGAGAGACAGAAGGCTCCAGAATCCATAATTTTGCCGGCGCTGTATTGCCAATGAAAGCTATGGCGGATAACTTGGAAGCTTTGAGGTGGGCACGGCACATCTTTGAAACTCAAAGCTACATAAGCGTTATCAGACATGATAATTAGCTACATTCAGACAGATTAGTCATTGTAGTGCTACTGTATTGTATCGAATAATTATATTTGAATAAAATATGGATGAGGATCCATTCAAGTTATGAACACGTTGAACTGATAAATCAATGCATGGCTTATTCTGTCGGGCCCTGTAGCTCAGTCGGTGGGGTGTTGGACTTTTCATCTAATACGGTAGTAGCAGCCTGGGTTCGAGTCACTTCAGCGCTCGCTATTTTCTCCTGACTGGGATGGCCTGCGGTCGGTGGCAGTGGCCGCAGTAAGTGACAGGTGACGTCAGTGAGCGGGATGGACCGTGTCCATGCATGTCCATGTTATCGTATGGTTGGGTCAGGGTCTGCGCAACAAGCTCTTCTAAGCGTGGATTCTAACCTCTGAATTCCATCCATCTAAAACATTAAAGGATGCTTGTTTATATAGAAACGTTAAATGTTTTCTTGATTGGGAGGTATCCAAATAACAAATTTATGTTTTTTAAGTCGTAATTTGTTATAAAAAATATTCAAAAAGCAAGGAATGTCATTGCTTGAATTTAGTCAAAGTTCGACTGCAAAACACAACAAAAATACCGTTTAAGGCAGAGAAGGAGATTTCAATAGTTAGGAATACGCGTCGCCACCAGAAACATATCCTGGTAACAGGGACTGGCTAGGGTCGCAGGTAGCCAGAGGGCCTGGCTACCTGCGAAGGGTCTCACTGGCCTTAACACTAGAAAATTTTTTGCCTGGTGACTGACTAGGGACAGGGACTGGCTGCTAAGCACGTTCGAGTAACGTGTTATCAGCGGGTGACGCTGACCAGCCAGCCAACCCAACCCCTGCTGGTCCGTGCACTTGGCATGACTTAGTTTTACCGCGAAGCTCTTACAGAAGCTGTGAAATACAAGCTTTGAACTCTAACAGATCCAAAGGAGATCACAAAGTCCTGAGCCAGCTGTTCCTGAGCCAGCTGTTCAGACGCGGGAGATAAACACCGGGCAGCGCAGCATCTTTAAAGCAGAGCTCACACGTGCCTGGGCGAACATGGCGCCATCTTTGAGAGGCGCCTGAAGAAATTCAAAGTGGTGGGAAGTGAGGGCATATATAAATGCAAATGTTACATTGTTATTAAATTGGCAATATATGAATTATTTGTAGTTAATATTTTTTCAACTTATTTGGGACAATTGTTTTTAACATTTATATACAAGCACCCTGTATATTACATTTATGAAAACGATATATTTTTAAATATCGAAAGTTTTGAAGCCAACAAAATATAATATGGTGAAAGGTGAAATATTTTCCCGAAAGTCCACTATACGCAAGGGTAGTTATGTTAGTCTAAACCAGATACCTTGTTTGGTAAGACCGGCAGATCGTTCAGTGGTGAATCACTGTGACAGACGTCATAAGTATGCCTTCCATTCGTTTGTTGTAAAATAACTGCTGATTTCTTAGCAGTCTCCTGCGCTAGTTTTCTGTATGCTCTCTAGCTTGTTTCGTTATTTTACGCTACTGTTTTATATTTACGACAATGTCATCCTTTCTCTAAAAAAAAGGAAGAGAAAAAAGACAGCTGTTGAAACATTGGAGCTCATCATAAGCACACAAAAAGTCAGAGACACGCACAACTCGTGGTAAAGTGGCCCGAACGATCCTACCAGATCCACACGCAAGTGCACTTCAGTAAGCACTTACGGTAGAAAACAGCAACGGGAGGATGATGGTGGATGCGCGCACAACGTAAGAACAAGCAGATGGAAAATGGTGCTGAGCACACAATGCAAGGCCAAGCAGATGGTAACGAGCACACACTTGACACATTCGTGCGCTTCATTACGTCATGTGTGTCGTTATTAGTGGTGGGCTAAGGTCTGTTAGTCTGTTACCTGCAGTTCGTTACTTTTTTTTAGAGTAAGTGTTTTCAGCGGAAGTAAAGATTAAAAGACCATTCGTAAGTGCATGTCAGGGTCATTTAAATAAGTTTTTCCAGTAACAAACAAAAAGTAATGAAGTTATGGACCTCGAAATAACTTGTGTTATTCGGCTCGTTCTCTTAAAACGAATCTAACGAGCTCATTAGGACTCGTTACTAACAAAGTAGCCTTTTATAACCTGAAAGGTAGCTTTAGATGTTAAAAAAATTACTCCTTAACCTGCGTCTGTGCTGAAATCACTTACTTTTACAAAGCTAACTGTACCTTTGCCTGCCACTGGTCGCTATTGGTCACAGTAAGTACTTCGGGCTGGCCTCTGCCATGATCGTGCCGTTCCAAGCACCGCTCGTTATGCTGTACATTTTTTTGGACATATTCGATGAGTTCATCACTGAAGCACTGATTTCATCAACACTTTTGCTTGCTGTACATATTTTTTGCTAGTTATTTACGATTATAACTCGGCACGATTGTGGCTTTGCAAGATACAAAGTCGATACGGATAGTCTGAAACAGACTGGATTTTTCGCTCTTTTTTCGATGGAAATGATATGATTCCTAAATTAGGAAATATATTGATAATGTCGTTCGCTAATGCATAATGATCCTTAACCTTCGCCAGTGTAGGCCCTATTCACCTACGTGACAGGGTAGGGGGTGTTGATGGACCCCCCCCCCCTGTGCGTTTCGCCCCTAATTGAGCTAGAGCTTCGATTTAAAAACGAGCGTGCTGCTTGTGAC
>JARBER010156077.1:0-10721 GCA_030265075.1 Balanus glandula
TATATACCACCATGAATTCCATCGCCGATTTCACGGGTGAGATCAGATAGCCACCTCACCAGACACCGTTCTGTTCACACCCGAACTGACCAGATGTTGCTCTGTTCGTCGGTGAGCACCCTGAACAGGAACTTGGCGTCCCGGTTGGGTGGCGAGGTCTGCGGCACCACGATGTAGTCGCCCGGGGGCAGCGTGAAGAAGGTGGCCGTCTCGCGGGTGCAGGTGTACGCCGTCACGTCCAGTGGCTTCTGCGGTCAGACGGGCCGAGTGGCAGGGAGATGTAGAGAGTCAATTGAGTGTCATTTCAGAGTCAGTCACGTGTAATGTATCGGTATCTTGTATCAATATAATGTGTCAGAGACATGCGTCAGTGTTATGTGTCAGTGTCATGTGTCGGTGGTGTCAGTATCATGTGTCAGTGTCATGCGTCAGTGTTATGTGTCAGTGTCATGTGTCGGTGGTGTCAGTATCATGTGTCAGTGTCAGTCAGACAAAGGTGGAGTGGCCGTGAGCAAAAACTATAGCACGGTAGAGTGGTTGTAGAACTGGACTTTAGGTACAGTGATGATACAACTATACAGCGGCAACCGAATTCAAAGAACTGCAGCAGGAGAACAAGAAGATCGGTATCAGTACCACTTAACGGCATCATAAAACAAGTGGTAACTGAAAAATGATGATAACTGAACACAATATTGGTAACAGAACACAAAAAAACATGACATAACAGAACATCAGCAAAACGCAACTGAGAAGGACAACTCATTTTTTCGCTTGCAAAAGGACGTATAGAAAAAGAGTACGACGTTATCCGTTACTCAACATTTGATTATTGTAACTAATATTAATTATTAATTATTGATTATTAATTAATTAATAATTATTGTAATATGATACGCAGATCACAAAACTAACAACACTGCTAAACATTTTAAGGGTGGTATATCGAACTCTGTCTGAAGCTGTGCTCAACGGAGGGAACCGGGACGGAAAGATCACACAAAACACAACCAGGCTAAGGGTAAAATAAAGAAGACCACCGACTGCTGACCGCCACTGACCGTGCTGGCGATCACCTCCTTGGTGAGTCGGTGGACCGAGGAGGGCACCCCGTACACGGAGAAGCCGATCGGCAGCAGCGGGCGCCGCTTCTTCTTGCCGTCGTCGGGCGGCAGCGTGTCGTACTCCTGCGTCAGCGACACCACCACGTGACACTTGCTGGACGAGCTGCGCGGGATCTGGATGTGGAACTGCGGGTTTTGCCCAGCCGTCTCTGCGGGGAGAGCGTGTAGAATGTTCAGGCGGGCTTATACAAGTGGAGGTGGAAGTGTGGGACGGAAGTGATGCCTTGTGGAGGGAAAACTACGGCCGTGTTCTGTGTGTTCGGGATACCCTGGACTCCCTGCTGGGCGACATCTGTTGTGTTGTAAGAAATGTCATTTCCCGCATAACATTCGCATGAAACGCACCAAATTAACTGCATTTCCCAGACTCCAGAGAATCTGAGACCGACAGAACAGATTTGACCCACAGAACGCACAAAGCATATTCGGCTCTCTAGTGGCAGTGGTGTAGATGTAGTGTGCAGGCCTCTAGCTAGTGAGCACCGAGTGCAGACTGAGAGGTCCCGAGTTCGAGCCTCGCCTATCCCACGGACGCAACCAACGCACGTGTGTGCATTCCAATGCACGATAGTGTTAAAGATCAGGAAAAATAAACATTTTTACAAAATATAGATTGGCAATCACACAGATAATTGTAATATTTGTTTTGGAATAAGCAACAATGACTCTCTTGAAATGTCACGATGCATAAAAGCATAAACATTATACGATTAAATTTTGTGTACTAGAATAATACAAAGCGGTTCTGCTCTGTACCAAGTGTGTCATCACATTGCATCATATACAAACACACGGAAGGCGCGACGGTTCTATAACCTGTTCACGTTCCTCATTTTAGCGTGGTCGCGGCAGGGCACATCAGTATTTTTTATCTGAACACAATCTACGACATGAATACGGAAAACCATGACATGACTTTACGACACGCGGTAGTGAAAAAGGTGTGTTAATCCGTGCTTCGGTATGCACGCCACACAGCTGTGAATGTTATGCTGAACACTCCTTACCATCACTGAAACTTTACACAGTACAATGAGTTAAATGCAATTCATATTTGTTTCGGACAGGGGCGTAGCTTTTCCAGACATGTTGGAGGTTCTGAACAGGACAAAAGTTGCTTTAAGTACTATCAAAACCTGCAAAATATATATTTCTCCCGGATTCGACCCAATTTCTCATCAAAGTTGGAGGAGCTGAAACTCCAGTTAAGGGGATGAAGTGATTAAGTGATTAAGTGATTAAGAAAATAAACCACTGGTTTCGGGCCACTAAATTACAGTCATGTGTTTCGCCACATATACCATGATGCTAAGACCGAGGGCTGACAACCGCACCGACGATACGCTAAGAAAAGAAAGATAAATATATAAGTTGAGCGAAAAAAAGGCATGTGCACAATACACGTTGCAGACTGCACAGAAATGGTTATTTGGATGGAATCAATGAAACTTTCTCTTTCCGCTTCCTAGATGTCCTTACTCACTATATTTATACCGCAGAGAAGGAAAGACAAGACATTTCCTACTTTCCAGTCAGCTTTCCATTTTTGTTCGGAAATGCTGTTCGTGTCTATTGTACTATGCCTTAAACTTAAAAATTGAGTATTTCTTATCTTACAGACGATATTAAGATAAGCAATTTGAACTTCTTCTGTTGTTACATAGATATGATCAATGGCAACTGAATGCAAGACATGATGTCACGTGTTGGGAAAGTAACCGAGCCATGCCATATGCCGGGCCTGCCGATACCGCTCCCTTCGTTTTGCTAAGATCTGGTCTTTGACAGTCTGTTGCCCGAAATCTGGGCATTTGACATCCTTTTGGCCGATATTTGTTTCTTCCACCCCTTTTTGCCTAGATCCGGGCACATTCACATTCATTCATTTAGTGCACGTTCGGGCACTCACCTCCGCCGGGCCCGCCGCCGGCGTTGTAGCCCGTCCGCCACCTGCGGCGGGCCAGCACCGCTCGCCACGGCTTCTTGCTGTGCAGACAGGACTCAGTCATCCAGTCGTCCGGTCCGATGTGCACCAGGTCCAGATGGCTGAACACGCGCGCAAAGTCCTCAAACGACATCCTGTGGCCGGCGGAGAACAGGCGACATCAGCGGCAGGTCGCCTTGGGCAGGTCCTCATACGCACCGGCGCCAGGCGAACAAATAGATCGACTTCAACAGAACTATGCGTCCTAAGCAGAATAGTCTGTACACTTGCCACGTATCCCTGTCAGCGGTGCTTACGTTATTGTTTAGTTTAAGTATAACTTGGTTTTCTACAATATCCATATCTATTCATTGTCAAAGTTTGGGCATCAAATGACTAAAGCCTTCGCCGCAACACCGAATGACAACTGCACTCACCAGAACTCCCCGTCGTTCGCCACTCTCACACTAAGCAGGTCCTTGTCTCGGTCGCTGAGACTGTCCCACTCCCAGCTGCGCTCACTCCACGGACCATTCCACTCTCCCCGGCCCCACGGGTTCCGCAGCCTGAGGACACAAACGGCACATAGTGGTGAACACCTAAATAGGGAGCAGTGTAGAGGGAAACACTTGAGTCTAAAGCGTGCAGGGTAGTATATATGAAATTGTGAATGTGAAGCAGGCTGGTGTCACTTTTCGCTCTCTCGTGAGTCCTTGTCGCTGTTCCATGAGTACCTAAGCCCACAAACAGAATCGTACATTACAATAGAGCCATCATTGCAGATCAAGTTGGTGTCCGTTTGTCTATGTCTCCCTGCCTTCACGAGTTCCGCTGTCAACTGACACGAAGTTATCAAGGCATTCATATAACAATGGTGAAAAAGGGCAATACACAATTGTGTTTTTCCTGGACCCAAAAGTATATGGATACTGATTGACATAAGTCGCCTAAATATAGAGTGTTCTGTTCGGAAACCAGTCTCAAATCAGTAAAAAATGTAATCCTATAGCCGTTGCAAGCAGTCGACGTAGGTATAAATTTCACGTAGCTACAGGTATATATACATACGTACATATTCGAGGCTCATGATCCCTCGATACCTATAGGTAAGTATGTACCTTTCATTTTTTGCAGGATAACAATGAGTTTAGCTTCTGCACATGAGTCATGAATCCAGGAGGTGGGAGCACCAAAATTACAAACAAATATCTGACTTTGAGATAAATTGCAACATGCATCATATTTGGCTAAAAGCTCTGACACATTTCGAAAATGACAGTAGCCATATCTCTCCCGTGCCACTGCAGTAATACATTCCCTGACGTGACCACCCACGAAAGGAGCTCATTAATTAAAATGCTGCATGCTTTACTGACTGGTTTATTGGAAGGATGAACTACCTCATAAGTCAACTTAAGCATGAGTAATCGACTGTGAATGAATTGGAATGAGAGGCAGCTCGGTGTCGTGGTCACATGAAGTACTTACAGCCATGCTATGGAGAGACTTGCAGGTGGTGCGTCAGATAACGCTTCAACGAACGTCTCCAGACAGTTCAACTGAATGGGTATGCTCTGCAGCATTTATCAATGCAAGTAGCGAATAGCATGCATAGTTATGTCCAAAGCTGCGCGTATTGGCGGTATTTACTAAAAAAAAAAACTCGGGTGCCAGTAGTGTCATTTATCTTGCCGCTATTCCTGGCGTAGATTTAGGCGTTATTGGTCTGACCAGTAGCGTTCCGCTGAGCAGTGCAGCGTGAAGCGGTGCCCGTCTGACGTACCTCACTAAAGGGTGCCCGTCTGACGTACCTCACTAAATGGTGCCCGTCTGACGTACCTCACTAAAGGGTGTCCGTCTGACGTACCTCACTAAAGGGCGTCCGCCTGACGTACCTCACTAAAGGGTGCCCGTCTGACGTACCTCACTAAAGGGTGTCCGTCTGACGTACCTCACTAAAGGGCGTCCGTCTGACGTACCTCACTATAGGGTGCCCGTCTGACGTACCTCACTAAAGGGCGTCCGTCTGACGTACCTCACTAAAGGGCGTCCGTCTGACGTACCTCACTGACGTACCTCACTAAAGGGTGCCCGTCAGACGTACCTCACTAAAGGGCGTCCGTCTGACGTACCTCACTAAAGGGTGCCTGTCTGACGTACCTCACTAAAGAGCGTCCGTCTAACGTACCTCACTAAAGGGTGCCCGTCTGACGTACCTCACTAAAGGACGCCCGTCTGACGTACCTCACTAAAGGGTGCCCGTCTGACGTACCTCACTAAAGGCGTCTCGCCCAGTTTGCTGCGTACGCGGGCCAGCCCAGTGACGCTGTAGGCGTGCTGGGTGACCAGGCCATTTCTCAGGCGCAGATTCCGCTTCGTGTCCCGCTCCTGAGAAAACAACAACGTGATCTGGTGTCAGTAAAGCGCTTGTCCTGTGCATGAGAAATACATCGCACTTGGTGTGAACACTTGGTTTGAACATCGCACTTGGTTTGGTTACACATAATTTACACAGAGCTCGTGCTTCACTCATGGAAAAAGTCATAAGTCTAAGTTTAAACAGAAAGCTAGTCCCGACTCTGAGAAGCCGACGCGTAAATCACGTCAAGTTATTGACAAAACAGCAGATTGAGTGTGAACAGGGATCTTTTTCTCTATGAAAACCAGCATCGCTCGTGTTCTGCTCTTAATAAATGCAGCCGTCGTAATAACGCAAAGCTCGTGCTCCGCTATAGAGAGAGCATATTAGTTCAGCTATTTACAAACATGTTTAATTGGTTACATGTAACGTTCTCTATGCTTTGTTGCTTATCCTATTCGGGGAAATTTTGCAGTTATCTATTACTGAAGTAACCATGGTGACGCAATGACGTGTGGTGTTACTACAGTGTCACCAATAACAGTATTAATCGGAGTATCAGCAACATCAATATCTTTATTCGACGTATACTATACAGGCTGCGATAAGTGTTTCGTCATACAGGTAGGGCGTAGTTATAATCTTATTATCCGAACAAAGCCGATTGTTGGGCAGGGGAATAGAACGTAAAGTACTTCACGAAAAAATGTATCACCGACATTATTTCCAGCAAACCCAACAAGTTTCCAGTTGAAACTCGTACACAGCCTAATAAGTGTTAACAGCGCATAGTCACCCATTTCGCCAAAAACATTAGTAAGTTCTCTATGACCCGTCTTAAACTGAGCAATAAAATCGGGTAAACCCAGAAAATGATCTGCAAACCACGGATACTGCTTCCCATGACAAACATTCTATAATAGGACAGCTCACGAACCAATTGTAGCAATGCCAGCATTCCTGTAGAACGTGTTTACTGTTGTTCGTACAACCCGAAAATTGACAAGATTGCAGGTCGTGTGCAAGTTTTAATATCGAAGGGAAAGCGATACCTAATCGACTATTTCTAGGTATTTGTAAACAACAGAATCAGTAACAACTACGCCATAAGCCAGGTGGTCTGTTATAAAAACACACTCGTTGTCCATAACATTATTTGTTTGAAATCAGGCCACAATAATTGCATTGTCTATTGATGTATTTATTATCAACACTGACTAGAGACAGGCACAGACAGCAGCATACATGTAGCTGCATTGTTGTTGTACGTTTCTGATAGGAGTTACCAGATATACCAGTATGTGAGGACGACACACCAATCGCTGACATGAAATAAATTGCATTATGGTGACACTTTTTAGTGTTCCTACTACCTACCAGTACAATGTCGTAGTTGGCGATGAACGAGTTCGCGCAAACGAAATATATGGTGAACTTGAACTCCATCGGGTGAGTAATTTCTCACTTTCAAAGAGCGTCGACGCTTTTGCATTGTGTGCTCGTGCAAAAACAGAATTTCCTCAGTTTTTAGGAAGTATTGGCTGACAGGTCCCTAACTACAATTCAAATTTAAAACACAATCGGCTCAGTTTTTATTGAGATGCAGAATATGCGCACGTGCAGAGGCACACACTTCTAACTTGGAAAAGCGTCGACTGACAGGTCCCTAGCCTCACTAAATTTGAGCCCAATATGCTCAGATGCTACTGAGGTATATAATAGGAGCGTGCACGTGTCTGCGTGCAGAGACATCCCACTCCTGCATTCTGGAAAAGCTTCGGCTGAGAAGTCCCCATCCATACGCCAAATGTTAACACAATTGGCTCAGCCGTTCCTGAGATGTAGAACACGGGTGTGAAAGTGCGCACGTGCACGTCAGAGTTAAGAGCTTCGGCAGAGTTTAGAGGCCAGAAACGTGCCCAGACAGCTGGACACGGTCCATCCCGCTCACAGACGCCTTCAGTTCGGCCGCTGCCACCGACCACAGGCCATCCCGGTCCTGAGCAAATAGCGAGCGCCGAAGCACCCGTACTCCCACTACCGGCTGGGTCACAAGCCCAGCGCTCTACAGACTGAGCTTCCAGGACTTAATATACATTTGAGTATACTACGAATTTTGCCTCAAAGCCTTTTGAAAATTGCGGTATTCAATTCGGTTTTTGTTAACTCCTAACAGAAAAATGCAAATGCATTGTGAAAACGGTTACCATGTGTCAGTCTTCACCATGTCGCCTTGGTGCTCACCATGTCGCCTTGGTGCTCACCATGTCACCTTGGTGCTCACCATGTTACCGTGGTGCTCACCATGTTGCCTTGGTGCTCACCATGTCACCTTGGTGTTCACCATGTCGCCTTGGTGCTCACCATGTTACCGTGGTGCTCACCATGTTGCCTTGGTGCTCACCATGTCACCTTGGTGCTCACCATGTCACCTTGGTGCTCACCATGTTACCGTGGTGCTCACCATGTTGCCTTGGTGCTTACCATGTCACCTTGGTGCTCACCATGTCGCCGTGGAGCTCACCATGTCGCCTTGGTGCTCACCATGTCACCTTGGTGTTCACCATGTCGCTTTGGTGTTCATCATGTCGCCTTGGTGTTCACCATATCGTCTTGGTGTTCACCATGTCGCCTTGATACTCACCATATCGCCTTGGTGTTCACCATGTCGTCTTGGTGCTGACCATGTCACCTTGGTGTTCACCATGTCGCCGTGGTGCTGACCATGTCACCTTGGTGCTCACCATGTGGATGCTGGCCACGATGAGGCTGGAGCGGGGCACGGCGCTGTTGAGCACCTGGTAGATGACGAACGTTTCGTGCTGCTGCAGGCTGAAGCTCTGCACCACGCCGCCGGTCAGATCCTGCAGCGCCAGCGTCGTCGAGTTCTGGTGCAGACACTCATACGAGCCGTACAGCCTGCGAGGGGGTGGCGACCGGTCAGCCAGATCCAGACCACACGCTGCGGTGACCGGTCAGCCAGATCCAGACCACACGCTGTGGCGACCGGTCAGCCAGATCCAGACCACACGCTGCGGCGACCGGTCAGCCAGATCCAGACCACACGCTGTGGCGACCGGTCAGCCGGATCCAGACCACACGCTGTGGCGACCGGTCAGACAGATATAAGTCACACCCGGTCTTCAGAGAGATGAAAATTACAAACCGGAGATGAAGACGGGATAGGAAACGGTCAGAAAGTGACAAATTGTGAGAGAAAAGCAATACATAGAGTCCGATGACAGCAGGAGAGTCCAGCGGTTGTGACCGGGTATGGTGAGGCAAACAATTCGATTGTGTTACCACCCGAGTTATACATATATTGTGGGCGACAGCGTTATGCCAACGGTCTCGCTCACATGATCGTTTACATCCGGACCAACAGCGAGAGCCAAAAAATCACATCCAGTGGTGGTCAAACGAGTGTCCACTGCCTTGGCGTGAGTGTCAACACTCACTTGGCGTAGGCCTTCTCGAGCAGCGCGGACCAGAACTCGGCCGGGTCGGAGGAGTGGGCGTACAGCAGGCGGCCGCGCAACGTCGGCAGACGATCATCCACCAGCACCTCCACCCACTCGCCAAAGTGCCAGAAACGGAACCTGCAAACAGCAGACGGTTTGAACAGAACCGGAGCCGCCAGCGCCGGAGCCTGGAAACAGCAGAGGATTTAAAACAGTGTCGCCGGCGCCGGAACCTGGAAATAGCAGAGGGTTTAAACAGAACCGAAGCCGCCGGAGCCTGAACGAAAATCGACACCGCAGCCACAGTTTTAGCCAATATGAGTCATATGATTTGGTCACCCGTTATATAACGGTAGCTGATATATCTTTTATAAAATGATTGAAACTAACGTAAGAACGGTTATTTATAGAGCTCAGTGCTTGTGTGAGGAACATAGTTATACAAGTTGAGAAATTAACTATCATGACCCTTTCCTCGAAGTTTTTTTATCTTAAGTTATCAAAAATGCTTGTATTTGGTAATATTTCAGCCAACGAATTATATACGGTTTCATAAAGGCCTGTGGCTGAAATACTAACGAATACAAGCATGTTTGATAACTTAAGATTAAAAAAAAAATTGAGGAAAAGGTCATGATAATTAATTTCTAAATTTGTTTAGGAGCGATCATCACTGATTTCAAAAGCACCGTTACAATAAGTTTCAACCACCTCACTCGCTCACCATATCTGGGTTAACGAGAGGTGAGCAAACTATATAGACATTGGTGCCAGTTTTGAGACTGGCATGCGAAGCAGAAAAAAATCATGTTTTGTCTATCACGCTTGGCATAATATATAGTTCATGACTGCACTGACCTTAGCAGGCCGAAGTTTTTCTAATGTTATTTTGAAATGGTTGGCACCGTACTGACCTGAAGAGTCCGCAGTACTCCTCCTCGAAGGACTGGTCGGGAGGCACCACGCGGTCCAGGAAGCGCGGCGTCAGCGTCAGCGTGGAGACGGCCTGCAGCAGCCAGATGTCGCCCAGCTCCCCCCGCTCCACGTCAAAGCGGCCGCTGCTGTCCGAAATGAACCGCGGACGGTCCACTATCTCCTGTGGGGGAGGAACGTGTCACCAGAGACGGTCCACTATCTCCTGTGGGGGAGGAACGTGTCACCAGGGACGGTCCATTATCTGTTGTGGGGGAGGGAGATGTCACATGAGATGTTCCACTGTCGTATGGAAGGCGAGTTAAAAACAACCTGCTAGTTAAACTCCCCATGCCCCAAAAGTAAATACTTAATGTTCTCGTTCTGGTTTCGGTTTTTGGAGCAGTTTCTGGCTACGCTGCAAGCTGAATCAGGTGGCATTTATAACATCTTTTCGTTTGTATCAAGCAATGCAACAAAATATATTTTCTCTCACAAGACAAGACATTGAATGATGTAGGACCTTCAGCTATGCAAAATTATAACGGGAATGGAGCAAGAAGCAAAACAAAAACTCAATGCTATTACATCGTATTCGTTTTATGACAGCGATGGGCACAGCAGACACGGCATGGAATACAACGTTGTCTTTGGGCAGCATTAACATATGTTATGGGCGTCATATGAACGATGAAGCCAGATCGCCCGAAATCCCCAATCATCATCAGTTCTTCATAGACAGCTCCATTACATTCCAACTCGGTTCCCGAGATGAAATATCATTCGCGGTTGAAGCCACGGACGACAAATCACGTGCGGTCGGAGCCGCGGGATGACAACTCACGTGCGGTGGAGCCGCGGGAGGACAACTCACGTGCGGTGGAGCCGCGGGAGGACAACTCACGTGCGGTGGAGCCGCGGGAGGACAACTCACGTGCGGT
>JARBER010156089.1:0-10721 GCA_030265075.1 Balanus glandula
TTGTTCCACAACAATGGCTTTACTTCTATAATGTAAACTGGTCGCACCAGCACAAAACAAGTTTTGTCTCCATTCATGCTGCCCACCCGTTAGTAAAGGAATTTTGCTTTACATCGGCACCCGTACATGGCAACACTGTCATGTCCGTTCTCACAAGGCCCGCAGTACAGAGACTGCTGTTCAGAGAGGAGAGACGACGTACCGACGATCTTGATGGTGCCGTTGGGGTAGATGAGGCCGATGTCACCGGTGCGGAACCAGCGGCGGTCGTCCGACTCGAAGAACTCCTCCTTGGTCTTATCCGGCAGCTTGAAGTAGCCCATCGCTACGTTGTCACCGCCTATGAACATGCCAGCCACGTCAGAGAGGTCGGTGAGGTCATAAGCCAGGTCAGACGTTATGCCACGGCGCTGCGGGTGGAGGCTCAACATCAACTGCGCACCGACAAATCAGAGAAAGCAGGACGGTTGATATGCAGGGCGCAGAATTGGCAAAGGGAGCTGATTGCGGCAGCTTTAGGCGTACTAAAAGGCGGCGAACACGACACAAAACTTAGTTGATATCTGATCATTAGCATAACTAGAACTCTAACTTATTATTCATGCATTACTTCTGATACCCCCCTCCCCCTGTCATTCAAGACAAGATTTACGCTCCACCAGCAGAACTAATGTAAATACAGAGAACAGGTAGTACTCCTAGCGAAATCATATCACTCCACGAAATCACCAAAGCAGCCGCCTTGCAGCGACAGTTGCAGGCTCGGTGGGTTCACTCACCGATGATAATCTCGCCTCGCGGATGGGGTTTGTCGGTGACCTTGTAGCCGCCCTCCTCCCAGTCCGTAAGCCGGACATCACAGCAGCTCACAGGGTGTCCCACGCGACCCACAGCCACGTCAAACTCTGCCGGGGGGACGGGACGTCAGTACAGGACACCACAGCTCACAGGGTGGCCGACACGGCCCACAGCCACGTCAAACTCTGTGAGGAGAGACGAGACGGGTCAGTACAGGACACCACAGCTCACAGGGTGGCCCACACGACCCAGACACCACAGCTCACAGGAAGGCCCACACGACCCACAGCCACGTCCAACTCTGTGGGGAGAGACGGGGACATCAGTACAGAACAGCACAGCTCACAGCTTCTCTGCGGGGACAGACTGGGAGGATCGTAACAGAGGCACCGCAGCGGTAGCCCAGGTAACGGGACAACGCAGAGAGAACGCAGCAGCCTCAGCAGCTGCCGCATTCCGTCACACAACAAGGAATGCACCAATGTTGCTAAGCTTGAATGAATAAATGTTACTAAGCTTGACTAAATGTCACCAAGCTGGCATAAATTAACGTTATTGTGATAGAATTTATGAACATCACTGAGCTTGAATGACTGAATGTCGCGAAGCTGGAATCAATTAATGACACTGAGCACAAATGAATGGAATTGACTAAGCTCAAATGAATGAAATTTACTAAGCTCAAATGAATGGAATTTACTAAGCTCGAATGAATAAAGCTCGAATGAATGAATGACACAGAGCTCGAATGAATGAATGTCACAAAGCTCAATTGAATTTGTGTCACTAAGCTCGAATAAATGAATGAATGCCACTAAGCTTGAATGAATTAATGCTAACAAGATTAAATGACTGAATGTCACTACGCTCGAATGAATGAATCCATAAGGCTCAAAGTAATTAATAATACTTAGCTCGAATCAATAACTGTCACTAGCGCGGCTCCGGTGATCTCAAGGGTCATATTTATAGATCATTTAAGTTTACCATTTTTACGGTCGCTAAGCTCGAAAAAAATGAATGTCACTACGCTGGAATTAATTAATGTCACTAAGCTCCAATGAATGTATAGTTGGAATGTTCTAAGATGGAATAATTACACTCGAATGAGTAAATGTCACTAGGTTCGAATGAATGAATGTCACACCTCCAATTAATGAACAACTAAGCTCAAACGAATTAACGTCACAAACTCGAATGAATGAGTCTCACTAAGCTCGAATGTATGTCTCACTAAGCTCGAATGAATGAACGTCACTGCCTCACTGGATTACTTACTAGAAGCTCTCAACATAATGTTCAGCAGACCGGCTCTTACCGTCCATCAGGGCAGCGCAGGAGGTGGTCTCGGTCAGACCGTACCCCTGCATCACGCTGCAGCCCATACAGGAGCGGATCAGGTCGTGGGTGACTTCGGAGAGAGGCGCTCCGCCGGAGACCATGGCGCGCACCCGACCACCGAGCAGCCCGGCGATCCTGCTGAACACCAGCCTGTACCGCAGAGAGGACAGAGAGTCAGCAAACCAGCACACTTAACACCAGCCTGCCAGGCAGACAGGACAGAATATAGACAGCAAATCACTACACTTCATATGTCGAGTAACAACTAACAGCAGGTCTATTAATGCGACACGTATACCATAATTTTATTGCATTATGCTACACACTACACAGGTTTGCATCATATAGCACACGCACAAAAAAGGACAACGCTAGAGGTACCACCAGGCCTTGGGTATTGCAACGCAGATTACTCATTTTCAAGCACTCATCTATCTGGTTCCACAATGCTACCACACCATGCTCATGATATTGTCTGAAGGACGCAGCAACTATCGATGCTACCATACGTGTTATAGTGTGCCTTATTGTGAGGGCAATCGTTATCTGGTACCTAAGATTCAGCAGCGTGACAGTCAGGCCAGATTGCCGGTCAGCCGGACAATCAGGGACGGTTCTGCCGGCGTGACGGGTTCCCGACACCCCCGGTAAGGCGGGGTGAGATGGTGTTAGGTGAGGTGAGGTGATGTGAGGTGAGACGGTACACACCTGTGTAGCAGTGGGGTGTTGTGAGGTGAGGTGAGGTGAGATGAGATGATGTGACGTGATGCGAGGTGAAGCAGTACACACCTGTGTAGCAGCGGGGTGAGATGGGGTGAGGTGATGTGAGATGATGTGATGTGAGGTGAGGCGGGGTGAGGTGGTGGGGTGAGATGGGGTGAGGCGGGATGAGGCCATGTGAGATGATGTGATGTGAGGTAATGTGAGGTGGTGTGATAAGGGGTGATGTGAGGCGGTACACACCTGTGTAGCAGCGGAGTGCGGAAGCCGCGCCGGCGCCACCAGTTGCGGTAGCTGACGAACCAGTTGAACAAGCCCTGCGCCAGACGGCCCGCTGAGTGCATCTGCTCCTTAATACCCTGCAGAGCACAGGCGGCACACACCCGTCACAGACGGCTAACAAACGCCGAAACGTAGTCCTCACGCAGCTGGGCTAAGTGCACCCGGGTACCTATTCAAATAGATTGAAAGGAGGCTGCCACAACTGCACGTTGCGCAATTATCAGATTAGCTGATGATATTTAACAAAATTTACTTGAATAGACACCCGCATTTACTTCTCGCAGCTGCGCGAATTTGCTGCGCTGTTTCAGCCTATACATTCACTTTTGAGCGCGGCAGGAGAGCCTCGAAGTGCTGACGAGCCGACAGAAGGACCAACTATGGCGCCGACAGGAGGGCTCTGAAGTACTAACTGTGATGCCCACTAAACTGCCGCCGGCCCCAGAGATCGTCTGATGCCTACAGACCTGCACCGAGCTAAATCCCAGGGAATCGTGATGGAAAACCACCGACTAGGGCGGCTGCGAATTCTGAGCACATACCATCCAGTACATCACGATCACCTAGCGTTGCACCATTCTGTCACATTTTGGCTTTCATTACTCTAACATGTGATCAGTAGACATATTTGCCCCACCTGAGCGACCCTATCGAGGATCATCGGCACGGCGGCGAACAGCGTCGGCCTCAGGATGGAGCAGTCGCCCTTGCAGCCGCGCTTGATCTTGCTCGATTTGTCCATCAGCGTGAGCGGGGAGCTGTAGCCGATCGGAACTCCGAACATCACCGCACACAGCTCTGCCGGACAGCGGGGCAGATACGGGGAGGGGTCAGCAGCGGCAGACACGGGGAGGGGTCAACAGGGGCATACACGGGACAGGTCAACAGCGGGGCAGACAGGGCGCGGAGGGATCAGCAAAGACAGACAGCGGGGCAGACACGGCCACGGGGAGAGGTCAGCAGAGGGATAACAACGGGGCAGACATGGGCACGACAGACGAGTGGCGAGGCAGCACACGATGCTCTCGCATGTCCCACAGAGAAGCACGCAGAGCAAGCAACAAACCAGTTAAGATCAGCTCCACTTCCAATGATGGAAACTACCCCAACAACACCGAACACAAAGCATGTGACACTACTAAAACAATTTCGACATCCACAAAACTTCCATTATATGTCTCCTCGTTTCTCGGACCGGACATAACGATAGATCGAGAAGTGGATCAGCCAATCAAAGCACCTGATAGTCATTCGCTAATTCACTGCCAAGAGTGCTTCAGATAAGGAAATGTCGCCGCTGCAGAGACTGTCGTGGCTCGAGCGGCTGGCGGGAGACTCGAGGTTAAGAACCTACACTTTAGCCGGCAGCGACGCGCCAAACCCCTCCTGGTAGCTACTGCGTTGTCCGCTAGAGACGCTACTGTTGGTCTGGGCCGTATTCGGGGGAGCGGCGGGATTTGTTGTTTCTGTCTCTGCCAACGTGTCTACCTCTGCTGATGTTGGTCTAGGCTGTATTCGGGGGAGCTATGTCTAATTGTCTACACCCCCGGTGATGACCAGGAGCGCTACACAAAACAGTCCACATTACCGAACAGGCTACCCAACAGACCAGCCGGGGCTGCCTTTCCGCCCCCTCCCCCTCCCCCCACCCCGAGACACTGAGCGGCTGCCGTACCTGCCATCAGCTCGAGCACGTGAGCCAGCGGAAGATAACCGAGGTAGATGTCTTCGGGCGTGGGCACCAGCGCCACCGCGAAGCCGGTCATCGTCGACACCATGTTGTAGTGGGAGACCATGACGCCCTTGGGCGTGCCGGTGGAGCCGGATGTGTACCTGCGGCGCGGCACGGTTAACAGGGTGAGGTCACAGGTTAGGGGACCACAGGGTCATGACTCCTGAAGAACATGGTCGAGAGCCCCGCTAACTGGAATTGAACACAGCCGACACGACATCGGCTCCGTACACAGCCGCGCGTCACAGCAAACCAACGATACGGGAGCTCAACACGACGATCCGGGGCAGGCAGGATGAGAGCTCTGCCTTCACATGCCTGGGGCGTGATGGCGTACATAGTCGGGTGACACCAGAAAAGGACACCCGCCACTGCAGGTGCTGGAGAGAGGGAGTAGCCAGCCATGCAGCTCATCTAAGTGGGGCCTTCACACTGGAATGCGGACACCACGTCCCTACGCGTTTTAGAAGAAGTACGCCTATGCACAAAGAAGTAAGAAGTACGCCTATGAACAAATAAGTCAGAAGTACGCGTAGGAACGCGGAGTCCGCATACGGTGTGAAAGTCCTCTAAGCTGACAGCAAAATTATGATAGAACTGTTAACCTACATGATAATGGCGATATCGTCTTTGGTGGGAGGATGGCTCTCAAACTTGGCGTCGTCCCCCTTCTTCAGCATATCGGCAAACGCGATGACCTTGACGCCCTTCTTGAAACCGGAGACATCCGCTTTTTCCAACTGGAAGACAACACCGCACGATAAAGCTTGATGAGCGGTGTGATACGATGACACGAGATGATGATGTATGATACGAGACACAATACGATAAACACATATCACCAGTAAAACGCCGAAATTGGCGATGAACGAGCGACCACGAACATAATGTATGATGAATTAAAACACGATGGGGTGGGTAGTTTTCGAGGCACAAAAAGAGTGCGCACGCGCACTTACACCACCACTGACTTTTGGAAAAGCGTCGGCTGACATGTCTCTAACCAAACACCAGCTTGCTCGGCCGTTCCTGAGCGCCTGGGTCCTGTGAAGCAGCAGAGATGGCGCCACTGACCTGGTCCTCCATATAGATCAGGTGGGTGGCCTTATCGCACTGGTTCAGGATCGTCTTCATCTTGGGCAGGAGCGAGTACGAGGTGATGATGTGCGCCACCTCCGTCTCGTTAATACCGTGAGCCACGGCATCCTCCCCCAGCGTGGCGTACAGGGTGACCACTGGAGACACAGGTCACAGGTCAGGGCAGGTCACAGGTCAAGGCAGGTCACAGGCCAGGTCAAACAACACAAGGGTCGGCCAGCCACAGGAAGGTAATATTGCACGTCTTCGCCAAGCCAGCAGGCCGTGAGCAGAGAAGCGACACTCCCCTACTCAATTCGTACAGGAAGAAAACGAATCGACGACGAACGCCATGGTACCGTAAATACCAATACTACATAAGCACTACCACAGACATACAGCTACCACCAGTTTCTAGCAAACCATAATATTCCGACTCCTGGTACGACCCGATCTGCTTGTCGTTTGGCCTTGGCGTTGGGCTACTCACGGGTGATGTTCTGTGTGAAGGCGCCGACGGCGGCCTCGAGCCACTCCTGCCTCGTCTCGGCGAAGATGCAGACCCGGCCGCCCGGCTTCACCCCCTCGGCCAGCAGCGCGCGGCCGAACGCCTCAGCACGCCGCGCGAACTGCACGTACGTCGTCCACTGGTAGTCGCCCATCACGAACTGGGGACGGAGAAGACGCGGGTCAGGTCGGGGCAGGGCAGGTCAGTGTTAGGTTAGAACAGGTCAGGTCAGTGTTAGGGTAGGTCAGGTCAGTGTCAGTGTCAGTGACAGTGACAGTGACAGTGACAGTGACAGTGACAGTGACAGTGTCAGGTCAGTACAGCATCAGGCCAAGCGGGGCGGGGTCGATGCGGCGTTACCAGACTGATACACAATCTTAACATTTATATTTCAAACACCCAGTCAGCAGGCCATTAGCTGGCATACGTTCCCAACAGCCTACAGAAGGCACTCGTGACTTGGTTCGACGGGTTCTATTGACACGTCCTAGTCGAGCAAACTTCCTCCTGCGATAACAGCTTCTCAGCTACAGCCAGCCCCAGGAACAAACCAAAGTGACAGGAATATCTTGAGAAAAAATGCATCTCAACTAACAACCTATTTCGATATGTGATGGTTTGAAACCATCCACAGATAAATTTAAATAATACGTTGCTGACACCACCTCGACTGGGCGGACATAGCTGCGATGATTATTTGGGTTTGATGGCGCCGCAGCTACTGGGCTATGCGGCGCCTCGGGCAGGCTTAGCTCCGCAGTCCGCACACGCTACGGTAAAGGGGGCGGGGCAGAGGAGGGGGCGGGGCTGAGGAGGGGACGGAGGAGGGGGCGGGGCTGAGGAGGGGACGGGGAGGGGGAGGGGACGGGGCAGGGACAGATAGATGATAGATACAGGTTCACGCCAGATACGACCGGATAATGTCGCCACTTGCGATAGCTGCGGTCAAGTGGCCCCAGACTCACGCGACTCGGGCGGACGCCGTCCCTATCTACAGCACGCTACACACGATAATGTGTCCATAGGAGGGCTAGCATCTTCTCAGATTAAACTGCAAGGTGAAATTAATCGGAGTTAAATGATCGGGCATTCGAGAGCACCGAAACTAGATTAGATGTCACGGGGGCAAAACTGCATTGCAATAATGAATCAGTATGAGAAAGCAGTGGCAGATCTAGAATGGGCGATTGAGGAAAATTTCAAAAAGTCTCACAATTTTGAAAGCTCATCGGATTTTGCTTGCTTGCACATTGACGGCAAATTTAAAGCAAACTTCATTTAGCAAAAGTTCCTTAGATTTTCTTCTACATAAGGAAATAAGTCAGTTTTGCTCGTGCTGTTAAGAGGGGCCCTTAGACCAGGTAGTGAAAGGCCGGCCTTCAGTCCTAATGGGGCTCTGACCTCATGAGGAGACTGGGGATTGTTTTGGCACACACGTCCGAAAATACAATCGGTCGCCACTGCATGAATGACGCGTTAGTGCCGAGTTTGAGGCCAGAAATAACCCATCGATTGTGATCGAACCAGGTGGACCTGGAGACTGGAATGACAGTGTCGTAACTTTGAACAGCAAGTTCCCTTCCTTCCGCAGCAACTTGCTTGCTTGCTACTTGCTTACTTGCTAAGTCCACGCAAGTAAAAAATGAGTCGGTAGTCGGTACCAACGCCTTATTTGTTCGTCACGCTAGAAAGTACGTTCCGCATCTCCAGCACCCCAAGGTGTTAAGCATTGAGTAATGAGTATACCAATCTCACTCGTAGACTAGCGCACTTGAGACGCAATCCAGGCCAGTATCAGCTCCCGATGGACCAAAAAAGTGCAGCTGATAGCTCAATGAGCGTCTGATGGTGTGTCACGCCTATCTGTCCAAGGTGCCCCCCTCCCCCTCCCCTCCCTGAGGCGAGTGTCACGGGGAAGTCACGTGGTACGGCGTTACCGGTGACTGCCACTTCAGCTGTGACAGTGTGACAGTCACACATTGGCCGACCCAGCGGCAGCCACTCGGGCTGCCGGCCTGGTGGGCTCACCTCTGCAGTCATGTCACCGTGTCGATAGGTCAGATTACCGGGGCCGGAGATCACCTCCCGGGGGAGGGGCGTATCCGGCGCGACCCGTCCGGCGCCCCCCCCCCCCCGACGCCACTCACAGCTGAGCCGGTGATAATAGTCAAGGTCGGGCGCGCGCTGCCGACTCGAGAGACCAGAGCCACCGCCCCGTCACCGTGGCTCGGGAGTACGGTGGCCGCCCACAGCGCGACCCTGACCGCCCTGGCCAGCCTAGTCCGAGTACTGTATACACCACAGCACGTCGAGCACAATTACTGGAAACCCTGGACGGACGGCGGAACAAACCAGTTTTCCGGCATCCCGACCATTAGCAGAGTCGGCAGCAGCAAAACATCCAGAGCCCAGGCTAGCAGACCTGATATTTCGACAGAGGCACGCAACTACACAAATATGTCGCGCTGGGATGGTTCCTCCCAAGGCCATATATGGAGATGGTTGCTCCCCTCCCCGATCCCACACAATCAAACCGGCGACTCCGCGGGCGGCGGCCCGAGAGGCAGGAAGCCGCCAATTCCCGGCCACGGCGGCAACAGATCAGGCGTGTCGCCCTCATCCAGGGTTGGTATATTTAAGCCAGCTCCAGGTTAAAACTGGTTTAAACCGTCTGGCTGAAACCTATTCAAGCCACTCTGGCTTTTATTAGTGGCTTTTATTACCTAAAAATTTGGAGTATTTAAACAACTTTTGCTGTCAAGTCAAATTTATAGTTTTACATGATCTCACTGTGTAATTAATTAGAGCTAATTACATTTTAGCTTAGTAACATTAGTTAAATACATGCGTTTTTACCTACTTTCTGATATATTCTGGGTTTAGTGAACCTCCAATGAACACTGAATTTAAGCCGGCTTATATTGATTTAAGCCGGTTTAAACCGGCTTAAATCAATAAAAGTCACTGGGTGGCATAAATTTAATATAAGCCGGCTTATTTCCAACCCTGGCCTGAAGGGTCTTCCTTCTGACCACGAGAGCAGTTTGTTTAGAACTTATTGCGCCGAGAAGCGGCGCGAGAATTTGTAGTCTAATGCCTTGAATATACCATAATGCCATATGCATTCTCATCAATTCAGTCCTTTGCGACGCCAACATGTCAAATATGTAACATTTAGCGCCGCGAAGCGGCGCGAACATTTTGCTGGTTTTGCCTGATAAAACTTCGATATATAAGTGGTGGACTTTGTAGAAGCTTAAATATAGGGAATATGAACATAAGAGAAGCTAAAATGTTATTAGTTCAATTCGACGTTATGACGAACCAAAAACGATTTAACAACGGATTCGTTATGAGGTTGATAAATCAAGTCACACGACGAAGCAGTGAGCAGTGAAGTGACGCGGCGAAGGAGCATCAGTTTTTTTTTTAAATTTTATTTAAAACCACTACTCCGGGATTTTTAAATTTGTATCAGCCATATAAAGGCTTCCTCACGGAAGGTCTTCTACTCGGTGTGGCAGGTCTTTTATTCCGCACAGAGGGGCCTCTTCTCCGCACGGCAGGGCTTCCTTTTTGTGCACAGGGTTCTCCTCTCCGCAGAGCCCTTTTGTGCAGAAAGGCCTCCTATCTGCAAATGAGGTTATCCTCTTTGCACAGAAGGTCTTCCTTTCCGTACGGGCGGGCCTTCTTACGCAAAGGCCTTCTTTTGCGCAGAAGGACCTCCTCTCCGTATGTGAGGGCCTCCTCTCCGCACGAGAGGGCTCTTTATCTGCACGTGAAGGCATTCTCTCCACACGAGAGCCTCTTCTCCGCACGGGAGGGCCTCCTCTTTGCGCAGAGGACCCTCCTCTTCGCACGGGAGGGCCTCCTCACGTCCTCCTCCTTTAACACGCTGATTTGTAAAACTTTTGACTTTTTTGCTATTGACTTAATATCCCTTCAATGTGTTGAGCGTCGTGAGGAATAATAACATGTTGGTATTATCATTTCGACAGAGGATAAGGTCACGAAATGATAATACTGAATTGTGAATATCCCTTCAATTAACATCCGTTTACTTTTTGTCATTCGACTTTCCGTCCGGCACCAGTTAGACTGGACTGTTAGACTGCGCCGCTCTACACGTCCTGTACTGGTAGGCTGTGCCGCGTCACACCCTGAGCCGCCTGGTACAGGCGTGTCCCTCTGTCTCTCTCTGTCTCTCTGTCTCTCTGTCTCTCTGTCTCTCTGTCTCTCTGTCTCTCTGTCTCTCTGTCTCTC
>JARBER010156100.1:0-10720 GCA_030265075.1 Balanus glandula
GATAGGGGAAATATGCATGAGCGGCTCAACGACGCAGGTAAAAATAAATCCCTGTAGACACATTTCAACAAAAATATCAACACATGCAACATTAATAGGCGGGTTACCACACCAGCAGTCTGCAAAATCACGTGTTTCGCTTAAGAAACCATGACAATTCGGAAAAGGCGTTCCGAAAATGGCAGAGATGTTGAAAGCTACCTGTGCGTGGCGGAAATATAAGTTTCTAAAGATGGGCAATTTAAAAAATACAATTAAATATTTGTGACGCCTCCAGATATGTAGATAGAGAGCTGTCTGGCGCATTTACGAACATGGCGCAATATGACACTTCTCCCAGGGGAGAACTGTGAACTGTGTAGTAGGGCTACTACACAGTTCAAAAATCTTCTCGAAAATTTGGTTCTTCTTTGATTTTGTTTATGTGAGCTATGCAAAATTATTTAAGACAGCTTTGTCACAAGACATCCTTCGCCAGGGTAGGGCGGGGTGGTGCTGCTCACATGGGCTTTCATTAAGAATCGCCTACCTAAGTACCAACCGATTGTGATGAAATTTTGGCTACCATACTTTTGAAGAATTCGACACATAGGTACTATTTTTTCTAAATTATCTCTTATGATCCGTGACTTTTGACTTATTACTCAAGGTCATGTCAGGCGGAAATGGCGTCCCGTAGTACCTGTCGATGATGGAAACTTGTGCTGTTTCCGAGTGTAACGACGCGCCCGGTGTCTGCTGTTCAGGAACATATTCAAAGGTCATCAACGTGAATTGGATGTCCTCCACAGATTCTATTGCAGTTTTTGATGCTGAACTAAAACTTGGCACCCATTCATCATTTAAAGATGTTTTTAAACGCTCTTAGTCTGGTTTCGGGTGAGGTTTTACAACTTTTCGATTTGATGCATTTGGGGTCCTGACCTCAGGTGACCAAATGGACCATGACCTTAACATTGTATCTACCATCGGATTCCTCTCGTCACACGCATCACGCTCGTTCTTTAATCGAGACTCTAGCTTAATTAGGAGCGATGCGCACGGCAGTCGATCACCTTCCCCGCCCGTTGGCGTAGGTGAATATTCCCCACCCTGGCGAGGGTTGATATGTTCATGTTGCAAAAGGAGTTAAAACTCGTCCTTCGTCAAGATTGACGGCGATCCACGTGCATTAACTCTTGTCCTGGTATGCTAGGGGACAGGGGTGTTAAATCAACATCTTGATTCCGTGCGAGAGCTGCTGGATCCTGCCTGAGACGATCTCCTATGCATGGCAAGTCCCTATGTCCATGACCTTCAGAATTAATATGACTAATTTGTTCGTCCGCGTCCCACTGCACCTTGCGGCTGGGACGCTAACCACAGGTTAACTGGCTTGTCTCTTGGCGGCGCCACTGTACTATCCACTCGCAGCGAGCGTTCTATAATAACGCGTGCACAATGCACATGCGTCAATTTAAGTTGCATTGTATGCGTGTGAATGCCATTTTGGACGGATTGCAGGATATTTAAGCTTCGTACATTGTATTTTCCAATTTTGGGACCTGTTGATTGTTGAAATATGTTGATGTATGTACTACCTACCTACCTACCTAGACATACCTAACATTTTTTTCTGAATATTCATATGTGACTCAATACCTACAGATCCATCTGTGAATTGAAGAATGCATGTAATTCAGTAGGTACATGGCTGATGTTTCGTGATGGATGTTTAGTGTTTACGTTGTGAGAGTAACTTTAAATTATTTACATCATAGCATGTTTTGGTGAGCAACCTTCGAGATGACCTTTTACATGCGATTACTTATTCTAAAAATATTATACAAAGTTCATCTGAATCTTGTTTACCATAACATGTTTAAATGTTATTATTTTTTCGCCCTGAGGATGACTGTTAAAAATCAGATAATTTGTAACATGTTTGGGTAAACAAACCTCAGAATGAACTTTTTTACATGACTTCTTTTCTGGAAATGATCGCCATGGCAGCATTTCTAGCAAAACATACATACTTAAGTCTATTCTGCAGGTCTTTAACTAAAACATGTTAAAATGAAGTTATCATTACAATAAAAATAAACATATCATGAAAACAGCTGTTATATAATATATATTGTTGTAGGTCATGGGAAAATAATTGCCATCATTTTTAAATTTTGTCAACCCACTTGACTATTTATCAACTTCTCAATATCAGGCCAGATTGATAAGTAGTGTTAAGTTAGGTAGATGTAGCATTCATGTTTTTATTTGGTTATTTAAGGTCCAGTAGGTATAGTGGATCTTAAATAACCAAATAAACACATGAATGCTATCCGTTATGCCAACTTAACAATCTGTCCGATATTGAGAAGTTTATAAATAGCCAAGTTGGTTGACACTATAGAACATGGAGATAAAGCTGGTGAAACATCCGATCCTATTCACCTATAGGGACTGTTAACAAGCAATGTCAAAAATATCCATGAAATCGGAATTTTTACTTTTGAAAGACGAAGTTTATCTGGATGACGCCGTCATGCGTCAAATCCGTAAGCGTTGCATGCCCGTAAAGGCTAGAATGTTGCATATGTTGATATGATCCGTATTTTGCCAAATATTTATAGATCGGGAACGTGATACCTATAGTGCTAAAACGTAGATTTTTTTGTGACTTCATGTTGTTTTATGTGCTTGTTTCAAACTTTTAAGTTTTGGTTTGTCATTTTCTTTTTGAACTGCTTTTGCACTACGCTTTTATTTAATAACGGATAATTACTGCCAATAATGCAAATTGGTTTGCAGAATCTATTTCTTTGTTGCCAGATTTTGAATTTGGACTAGTTCCGTCGGAGATTTCGTTGCGATACTGTCACGATCCGTTGCTTAAACCAACCTGCGGTGTAACCCCGTGTCTTTATTAGCCGGATCTTCAGTCGACTTCTTATTATTACACAGAACAATTTCATCTTCTTCCATACACATGACACACGACTATGCTATGTCCATTACGTTTGCCCAAGCTGATACGCATGCAAAAAATTCGTGGCAACCTTGCCTTTAACCGAAAGGACTAACACTCCTTTTTAAGTCGACGGTCACGGTTTTCTCTTTTTCCGTCACGTCCTTTTTAGCTCACCGCATGATTTATGATGTTCCGTTACCGAAATAGCTCCTCCTGAGTACTCAGGACTTTCCTCCAGTCATGTCATCTTCCGATAGCACCCCTATCGTTCCCCCGGGGAAATTTCTTCGCGGACCTCGTCTAGTCACATCCGTGCCGGCGACAGTCACCTCGTGACGCACCCTGGCGCACCCCTCCGTACCCCTCCGCTCCTCCCTGCCCCTCCCCCTCCCCCGCTCCTCCCCGCCCCTCCCCCGCTCCTCCCCCGCTCCTCCCCGCCCCTCCCCCGCCCCTCCCCGCCGGCCAGCTTCCACGCTGCCCGGACACACATCCGGAAGGCGGTGTCGTCGGTGGCTTGACCGTCCGGCCGGGTGGCGGCGGCTTCCGGTCCGGAAGTCCGTCTGCGTCGTGCCCCGACGTCCGCCATCAGGCCCGCTACCTGGCGACAGAGCTTCCCCCCCCCCCCCGGGACTGGTCCTTCTGGTCTTCCCGGGAGAAAAAAGACGCGCCCGGTATCTGCCGAGCGGCTCTGACTTCTGGCGGAGGATGGGGCGGGGCGGCGGCGGGGCGGGGCGGGGCGACGGCGGCGGCGGCGGCGGTACGTCTGACGGCGTCTTGCAAGGTAGCCGCTACTGGAGGTGGCTGGTGGCGGGATACAGCTTCAGCGAGGGATCTGGTTTTCAGACCTGACAAGTTGGCTGGTGAGTGGCTGGACGCAGGTCGTGGCGTGCGTGACGTCGATGGCACAGGCGCTCATCCGGGTGTATAAGACCGTTACAACGGTCTGAGCGCGTTGGCGGGCGAGGGGGGGGGAGGGGGTATGCATGACGTGATGAGCACTGAGCACTGTCCTCCATCCGGGTATCAACGACAACTGCCCGCACGCCTGCCTGTCAATCCTCCGTCAATCCACCCTCTGACCTCCAACATATCCTCCCGTCAGTCCACCGTCCGATCTCTCTCAGATCCTCCCGTCTTCCACCCTCTGACCAGATCTCCCGCAGATCCTCCCGTCAATGTATCATCTGACTTCCTGCAGATCCTCCCGTCTTCCACCCTCTGACCAGACCTCCCGCAGATCCTCCCGTCAATGTATCCTCTGACTTCCTGCAGATCCTCCCGTCAATGTATCCTCTGACAAGACCTCCCGCAGATCCTCCCGTCAATGTATCCTCTGACCAAACCTCCCGCAGATCCTCCCGTCAATGTATCCTCTGACCAAACCTCCCGCAGATCCTCTCGTCAATGTATCCTCTGACCAGACCGCCTGCAGATCCTCCCGTCAATGTATCCTCTGACCAAACCTCCCGCAGATCCTCCCGTCAATGTATCCTCTGACTTCCCGCAGATCCTCCCGTCTATCCACCCTCTGGCCAGACATTCCGCAGATCCTCCCGTCAATGTATCCTCTGACCAGACTTCCCGCAGATCCTCCCGTCAATCCACCCTCGGACCTCCCTCAGATCTTCCCGTCAATACATCGTCTGACTTCCTGCAGATCCTCCCACCAATCCACTCTGTGACCAGACCTCCTGCAGGCCGCAGATCCTCCCGCGAATGCGTCCTCCAGCTCGCCCAGTGCCTGACCTTGCAAGCGATCAAATTCGCGTGAAGTCCATTGCGCAAATCGAGGATGTGGTTAATCGGTGCCATTGTATAGCGTGCGGCGACCGGCTGGAAAAAGCACCGGAGCAGCGTTTCAGGTGCTGAACACCTTTATCTGAGCGGTTCCCAGGCAGGCTTGAACCTGTCCGGGTCGGGTCAGTTATCTACGCTGAAATATCGTGGGATGAACTGGATTGAGTGATAGCGCATCGCCAGGCCATGATCGGAAGCAACCGTGGGAATTTCTTCTATGAAAGGGGATTAAGACGACGCTTCGGTCGGAAGTTCCAGGAACTCATCCGTTTCCACATCCCTATTCAGGCGTCGGGACTTGGAGGGCAGATCGGAAAAATGACAACCGCACAAAGCGACACTGGCCGGAGCGAGTGGGGCCGCTGGCGTGGATCGGTGGTTAGCGTGGCTCGAGCTCGGCTCCGTCGAGGGTGGGCAGGATTCAGGATGCGACGCATTGGACCGTGTCCCGGATACGGAATACATGACCTAGCTTTCGTTCGCTGACGCATGGACCCACCAAGGCGAGCAAGGCGTCAGGCCGACTATAGAAGATAGATTTTAAACTCAGCACCTGAACTACCTAGGAGAGACCGGGGTCACTTAATCGCCACCATGCTTACCCTTTCTGGCAGCCCTGAAGGAATAAGTGAATTGGAACCTGTCGCCTTCTGCATGCGTTGAGTGTAAAGGAACCAAAATAATAACATACCTATTCCTAAGAGTTTTCTTAAAAACTAATCAAACGTGAATTATCATCAAAACCGCAGCTTTTGCTTCCGTACGAAAGATTGTACGGTGTCTAGAGTTTATCACATCGCTATTTCGACAATACGGTATGATTATTAGCGATTTAGGTATTTGCTGTAACTCTTTAATAATAGTTACAATAAAACTTATTTTTCAAACTGATTAAAGTAAAGTTTGTAAAATTTATTAAAACTTATTTAAACATATTTAAGTTATTTAACTGATTTAAAAAAAAGCATTTGCTGACGACAGCTTTGGTGAGAGTGTCAACTGTTAAAATTCACAAACCGTTCCTGGGCGATTTGACCGGTGCGCACCGGGGCACCAGTCGACTTTCACCTCAGTAATCTTGGGTCAGAGTTAAGTGGTGACTCATGTAGGTCATGTTGCACCTATAAAGACGTGTCTCGATGAGACAAACCCATTGGTTCTGGTTTTAAGCACCCAATGTTCATTCTGTCACAATTTATTGACTTTACTGTGTTGGTGCTCTTCAGATGACCTTAGCGGACTCAGTAGAGGTTCATTGCACATAAATTGCACATGCATCATCAATAATGGTCTATGACAACATCATCAAGAAGAAATAAACCAATGTTTAATGTGCATCTACTCTATCTCACCCCTGGTCAATTCCCAACCCCCGGCCAAATCACCCCGGCACCCTGGTCATGGCCGGTTGGCTAACCTGTAATGAATGTATGGCTTCTACTAAAACGAATTGTTTTATCGTTTTATGCTTAATCGGAATTATAAATGCATGTAAAACCTAATAACATTGTCTAAGTGAAAAATGCGATCATGGTTAATATATCGCTTTATAAAAAAGTGTCCGAGTGACCCGGGTCTCCCATACATGTTACTGTGGCTTTTGTGTTTAGTGACGCGCGTTGTTGCCCCAATCTATGCCAGGCTCCAGTCACATATTGGTAAGGTTCTTTTTTCTTTGTTCAGAATAATCACCGACAGGATGCACAGCCCACTTAAAGATGAAATCGTAAGGTAAGAGAGCAAACACGCCGGCATAATAAGCGCAAGAATTGCTTAACGTGTTATTGCACTATTTATTTAGGTGAACCGGTTTAGATACATTCATATATTCACTATATAACAACACTAAATGAAGTACTAAATATAGTACTACTAGAGCTTTTGGGCTCACTTGGCAAGACGTAGTCGACGTAGGTTTTCCTGGCTTAGCTACTTAGCATAGCTATGGCGCTTTGAACCCACCGCGCTGCCTTTTATGGAGGGTTAAACTGCTTGTGCCTGAGCAGTTTCCCGTCCAGTCATCGGCTGACCGACATAACACAACGGAACCGTATCCGGTAACCGCAGCACACACACACCCGCGAGCGAGCCCTCGATGAGTCAAACAGACCGCAGCTCTTGCTCCACCACCGGCCACCAACGTGTTCAGTCGGCGGACAAACATCCCCACGTCAGCTGTGTCAGCTGCAGACGGGCTGACGCTACCTGCTCGGTCATCCCACATCCTCAGCCTGGTCATTCCACCTCCTCGGCTGGCCATTCCACCTCCTCGGCTGGCCATTCCACCTCCTCGGCTGGCCATTCCACCTCCTCGGCACGGCCAGTGCCCCGCTCGTCTGATAGGTGTGATCCCGGATGTCCGAGGCTACCTGGCGGCGGCGGCAGCGGCAGCGGCAGCGGTGGCTCAGCGGAGACGTTTCCGACGCATCGCGGCCTTCCTGGCGCTCCTGTCGCCACCGCTGCCGACCGGTATACGTGACGCAGAAGGGCGGCGCCCGCTTTGTCGTCACCGGTCTGACATCATATACTGGTGTGATGTCATCGACGCGGGAGGGTCACAGTTCCGAGTGGAGTGAGTCAGCCAGGGCGTCGGTCACCGGGCAGAGCGGGGCGGATCGACCTCCTTTTCTGCTCTCACCGTTCCTGTATGCTCTTTCTACCTTACATTGGTAGTTCGTACCTACGTGATGCATCGTAACAAGAAGTTTGGAGGTGCTTTGGGCTCGGCGGAGTCTGTTGTTTCCGCAACATGTGTCGGTTTTCGTGGTGAGGTAACGTAGGTGGCTAGCTTCCGCTGTCTGCTATCTGGGCTGTCCAATGTTGACCCAGTGCAATGACGTTGTAGTTTGTACTTTGGAGAGCCCGCCGCCTTGGGTGACGTGTGTGTGGGCAGAGTAGTGAAAAGATGGCGTCAACTTCTGCGACGGCGAGGCGATCTGGAAACGCAGCGACTTTTCTGATGTCACAATTAGTTGGGCGTTATAGTCATATATGATTCAAGTGTTTATTTACATTAATATAACTATAACAAAACGGGAAACATATTTCGGAAGCGGAATCAAGTGACATTGCTGATTGATATGATATCAGCTGTCTTCCAAACACAACCATAAAATAATGTTTTATAGTGTTTAATATTTACTCAGATTGTCTCATCTTCATCAAGCAAGGTTTTGAGAAATAAATAAGTAAAACAACATATGAAAATATATTTTATATGAGACGTACGGTAGATAGCATAAGTCACGGTTTGAACTTTGAGGTTGGGTTCCTCAGATATTTTTCTGGGATACTTGTCAGTATTCCATAACTGGCGGGACTTCCATCCGACCTTTGGTTAATTATCCGGTGCCAACTTTCACTGGCTGTGTCCAAAAGGTCATATAGTGTCAACCATGAGGTCATCAATACTTTTTTGCCAATAACTCTGGATATATATTGCAGATGGAGACGTGCGGATGACTCGTTATGGACGGGACCGCAATGTTAATATCAGTGAGCCGCGTCGACTCACCTGCAACATGACGTACCTGGGTCACCAAATGGCCCTGACCTGAGCTGAGGTCATTTTGAAGTTGACCTTATCAGCTCACTATCAATATATTGCATAGTGCCTTGACTAGACAAACACGAATATTTTCCAGAGCCGGTATCTGTGGTTGACTACCACTGTGCGTGCCGCGTACCGCGTGAGGGGTATTGCAAAGTATTTTCCAGCAAAAACTTAACTACGGTTTGGTCGATTGTGCTAAACTTTGTGCGTGGTTGGGTACACCTTATCGAACGCTTTTCCGAAAGCCGAGGATGCGTTGCCTCTGCACGTGTGCACGTGCACACCCCTATGCTATATATCAGGAAAGATGGACCAGTTGTGTTCAAATTTGGTGTTTGGTTAGCGACGACTGAGCTGACGCTTTTACAAATATCGGGGTGGTGTGGCTTTTCACGTGCGCTCGTGCACATCCCTATTTTGTATATCAAGAACGGTTAAGCTGTCTCGTTTCAGGGTTATGGTGCCACTGCACTTGGGCACGCGCGCATCCTTTTGTATATCGGAAACTACTTGCCCGAGCGAGTACAAATTTACCAAATTTGCATACATTTTTTTTTGGCGCTCGTTCGTTCATCGCCAATTACAGCGCTTTACTGGTCAGTATGGTAAAAATGTATTTTCGAAAACAGTTAAAAACAGTTTCTCTTTTTTATATTAATGACTTTTTTAGCCTTAACTAGGAACTTGAGCTAAATTTGTAGGGAACCATAGCGTCATTTTGGAGATTGCATTTTTTCCTAAGATTTACATTGTTTTAAATTGTTTGTTTCCAGCTATGTCATAGCTCCCAAGATTTTTGGGGATGTTTAATTTTAAGTCTTAAGACTGGATAGTTGAACTTTGATGACCTGTGGTGATCTTAATATTGACCTAAACGCAAATTACTAGAATGAACTTACAATTTCCATGTCGAGACATTTTGAACGTGCTTTTTGCATTTATCTAATCTCTTTAGTTTTCAGGTTAGAAGGGGGTCATTTTGACGCTTACCAGGGCGATATGTCTCAGAGCGGCTCCAGGACGCAAGCCGTATTTCACAAATGTCTCTCCCAACTGCTGCTGCGAACTTTCTTAAAGTAAATGTTTGTCTCTTAACTTTTTCTGGTAACGCTAATATTTTTCGCCATCAACTCCGTCGGATGAATAGTTTTGATCGCGCTTCTGATAGCGTTACGACATTACTATACGTACTAGTTGTCTGCCAGGTAGCTTAGTTGGACGAGCGCTGAGCTTATGACCTAACCGGTAGTGAGAGCCCGTTCCGGGTCGCTTTAGGCGGCGGCCGCACTGACCGGTTGACGTCTGTGAGCGGTGTCCGGAGATGTGGGCACGTTCAGCCTTTACCTTTAAATTCTGCCGACTACGCCGAATTTCCCGATCGGACGGTAGAGGTCAGGGCCTGCGCAACAAACTCTGCTTAGCGCTAGCGCTGACGTCAATACATGCACTCAAAACGTTCCAACTAAATTTATAAAACAAAGAGGTAATCTGTCTTGTCAGATTATAGGTCAGGTCAGCTCATGTGTCAGTTACATGATGCACTGCCAAGTTAAAGCTACGGGTCAGACGTCATGTCAGTCAATGTCAGGCCATTCATCATCTCTCGTCAGATCAGGTCAGGTCAGTGTAATAAATCCACATGTCAAGGCCACATGTCACGAATCAGGCAACGCGCGGATACTCTTGAAATAAAGTCTATGAAATACCAGGTGAGTTCAGATCGGATATGGTTAAGTCAATGTAGCCAGGTCAGGTGAGGTCGTGGGTCGGGTCCCATATTATACGAGGATATAAGATCTTATGATACCACGTCAGATCATGTGACGTCAGGTCAGGTCACGTGACCTCATTTCAGGTTACTGTGGGGGAGCGCGGTGCCATCAGGTGCGCGTTGTATCGGGATGGGAGGCGGAGGCGTGCAGAGCCTGCATCACGCTGCACGGTGCATGATATCAAAATTTGGTCAAAATTCATGGAATTGATTATTTTTTAAATGCATATCGCCGTTAGTATTGGGTTCACAAATGTCCAGTCATCATATAAAGGCCATGTAAGCAAATTGATCGTGCGTGTTCACCCGACTTATTGACGTCAAGGGAAGCCCGTATTTTTAGCGCCCGTATTTGGCGGACAGATGCAAAAATCGTTGTCAACATTAACTGGTTTATTATGAACGAAAGGATGCCAAAAGCATATATTATTTTGGCACCAAAATGTAGACCAAACATTTCTAGTGGCCCAGTAAACATAACTAATCTAATAATTGTTCTCTAATAAATTGGTATGAGCTGACCTTCTAGCTCACACTGAAGCTGCCGGTCTTCCTATCTCAGTGTTCACGCTATTGAGTGCGGGCCAGTTTTGAGCTGTAGTTTAAGCACAGCGTGCCGGCCTGGCGCGCCGTGCTGCCCCCTGGCGGCGGA